>LBNU01029607.1:21890-43913 GCA_014162995.1 Artemisia annua
AATTACCTAACTCGTTATATATTTGTCTTTAAAGAAAAAAGTTTGGCGAAAGTAACTGTTGCTTGAACTGGAGATGGTGCTGGTGCTCGAGATTTTAAAAAGAGATTATTTTTATAAGTTACATGAAGTAACATTTGGTTTTAAGAGATTATGGAAGATTATTTTTTTAGAATCTCTTATAAGTTATGTCTGCCAAACAAAAATTATTTTTTAAGTAGCTTATTTTTTGAAAAAATAAGCATAATCTCTCAACAATCTTGTGTGCCAAACATAACCTAGCCTCCTTTGATAAGCACAGGGACGGAGCTTCTCAATGGCAGGTTGGGGTTGTAGCCCCCTTCCTTGAAAAGAATGGATTTGCAAGCTTATGTTTTAGTGTATTTTTTAGGGTTAATGACTTATATTGCTAACGAACTTTTTCAGATTTCAAAATACCGCCAATATACTTTTTTTAATACCATTATCACCAACAAAACTTTCAATTTGTTTCAAATATCACCATTTTTCTCATATGTTACCGGCTATAGCCGGTGTTCACCTCCACGTCATCACCATTAGGCTTTTTATTTTTTATTTTTTTCCTCCTCATTCCTTTTACCGTGTAACCCAAACACTAAATTAAAAGTCAAAAAACAATTAATCCCCCATTTAATCCTTTACTCACCCACCCCGATTGTGACAACCCGCAAAATTCCTCCCAAGTTATATTTGGAGAAAAGATAATTTATTTTGAGTTTGGTATTATTCGTGAGAAATTAGACGTATTTATAATCATTTTTATCGGAAATGTTATTCTGAGCGCATTGGTGTTATTCCCCTATATTAAATCTTCCGTTTACTAGTCTTATAGAGCCCCGAACATCATTTCGTGAAAGATATAACAAATTACAATAGTGGTCCCTGCAGTTAAAGTTACCCCGCCCCCTCATCTTTTGAGAACTTTACAAGTTGTATTTGACATTTTCAATTATTTGTGATTGGTATAAAAGGGGAGTTATAACTCAAGAAATTCATTTTCTAGGGTTCCCAACACAACCCTTCTTCCTCCCTCTCTTCCCAGCCGCCACCACCTCACTCCTCTCTCTATTATCCGGCCACTTTCCGGCGATTAACACCACCACCACCTCGCGTGGATCTACACCGCCACCATCACGTTAACCACCATCATCTCCTCTTCATTTTTGGTATTGCACGCTCTCCAAAATGCTACAAATAACCTTTGTGGTCACGTTACAGCCGCGACCCATCACCCACCAACTCCATATTTATCTTTCTTGTTCATCCGAAGACCAAGGTAGGAAAACCCACCATCTCTTCGTTGTTTACATGAGGGTGGGTTAATATTCATATGATTATTCGAGGGTTCGTTTGAAGATTTGTTTGGGTCTGTTTGGTTCGCAAGATGACACCGAGACCACTGCCATCACCTCCATCGCTCGTCATCTATCGTCTCTCTTCCTCTTGCGTCCGTCCGTGTGGTATGGTAAAAACCACATCTCGTCTTGTTTATGTTATTATCGAGTTTTTATCTTGATGTGTTAAGAGTTTCGTGGATTTGGATTGGTAAAAACGGATTACTATCTTTTGTGGATTAAGACATGTTAACAACAGGTTTATAATATTTTTCACGGGCTAAAAATGTACTAAAACATATTTTTAAAATGTTCGTGTGGTAAGAATCTATTAAGGGTGGTTGTTGCGTAATTGGTAATGGGTCGAGACCCGGTTTGATCTCGACATGTATTTGGATCAGCATGTGTGTTTGTCGTTGGTATGGTTTTGGTGGCTTATCTTTTGTGTCGAGTAAATAAAATGATGGGTTTGATAATGGTAATGGGTCAAGGCCTAATTGAGTTGAGATTGGATTTAAATTATAATGTTGTGTAACTATTTTGGTTAAGTGAAATGGTTAATATTTATTAGATACGGATAAGGAATATGGAACTAATGTAATATAATTGTTTTTGACTCTTGAGAACATTGGTATGTTTCGGTTATACCTTGGACTAGATACATGGCATTTGACATAAGTATTTAACGGATTGATTACGTTTGGACAATTATTGGATTCATTGGACGTTGGACAATACGGACTTATTGGACCTCAACCGAATACAATATATTAGACTCTTGCGGATTTAATATATTTGATTCGTAACGGAAACACAATAAGTAAATAATGTCTAATAAACAACGAATACACTTTATAGTTTTCTAATAAATTGTCGGGAATATTGTTTTGGAAAATTGAGTTTGTTTGAAGTCTCTCTACTTGGAAAGGTGATATAAATGGACGCGTCATGCCGAAATTTATAAACCTTTCTAAACTTACACTTTTAAATTCCAAACTTACATTTTATTTCTAAATCTTTTTAAGACTTCTTTTATAAAACCCGACAAAGAAGTTAAAATGAATAGTTCTATTTAATTCTTAAACTCTTTCATATTAGAGTTATCAACTTGTGATTTCCTTATAGAACTTATTGGATTATTCTAAACTATTTGGGATTATGGGGTAAATACCGAAACTACCAATTGATCTATTTTATAATAAATGGTTAATTGTCGACATTGTCTAGATTCCCTTTTTATTTAACTTGAGTTGTTGGTATTTCTTGAACCTTATGAGGTCGTTTTCCTTCTTAGCGTGAGTTTGGTCAAGTATTTATCGACTATGTTAATATCTCTTCCTCTTTGGCGTGAGTGGTATGTTGATGAATTTATCATTTCGGTGTGAGTTACATTTTGAGTCTATGTCTTCTTACCACACCACACGAAACATAAAGCTTTCTTACGAAACATTGATACTTAACTTTTTATAAGTAATGATTCGAGTAATCCACGAAAACTATGACACATCGTCTTTTATGGACTTTATTATTGTACGAACTATATTTTGAGATAATCGTATGCGTACTAGGATGTACCCTCGTGTTCGTACTACTTGGTGCCGTCGTGCCAATCTTCGGAATATTGTTGTGAATAACTCTAGATGCCAAGTTGTGTCGGTCGTGATTCTTGCATTGCTGTGGCTAAGGTGAGTTCATAGCCCCCTTCTTTTAAATAAGTTTTCATAACTACTTTTGGGGGAGAATACATGCTCTTTTAACTAAATTCATTGATTTCTTACTTGAATACGTGAACGGTTTGATTAAGATTTGATTGATTGATTGATTGAGTAATTTATCGATATATGTGAATTGAGTATTTGAAGGCATTATGTGTTTGCCTGGTTTNTTTTTTTCCTCCTCATTCCTTTTACCGTGTAACCCAAACACTAAATTAAAAGTCAAAAAACAATTAATCCCCCATTTAATCCTTTACTCACCCACCCCGATCATTATTAAAAACACACAAAAACATACAATAATCGGTTAAACCCTAATCAAAATATGCAGTCATTCGTCAAACACACACACACACACGCACACAAACGATGGCTCTAGATAACAAAAAAGGTATGTTTGTTAATGTTTTAATATATCATTTGATGTTTGATTGTAAAATAATTAGTAACATTTTTGATCTGTGAATGGTGATGTATGGGGTTGTTTTTAATTCTATGTAAAATAGGGTTGTTTTGTAATTTATAATAGTTGTTATGTTATAAATCATGTATGCTCTGTTTTTTGTTTTCCATGCCCTGATTTTCGAACACATAATGATTCTTATTTGTTTAACCCAAATGTTAATAAAGTAGTTGGAATGTGCCTAGTAATGTGCCTAGAAACTTATTTGTGTTGCCAGTAATGTGCCTAGAAGCATTGCCTATAATGTTCCTAGAACCATTGTTTCATGTCTAATTAAGTGTTTAGCAATAACTAGTTATTTGTGTTTCCTGTTTGTGAGTACACAGAGAGGTCCAAATGCAGCCTATGAGAGTACACTGGGAGGTCCAAATGCAGCCTATGAGAGTACACTGAGAGGTCCATTGAGACTACAAATATGCAGGCTTTTGAATTGTTTGGGAGTACACTGAGACTACAATTGAAAGGTCCAATTGCCACCAATGAGAGTACCTAGCAGACATGTTTGTGCTTGACCACCAATGAGACTACAAATGCATCCTAGTTTGTGCAACATTGATTCCTTGTTTGGGATAACACAAAAAAGGACCAAATATGAGAACACAATGGATTCTTCTACAATGGTAAACCAGTTTTTCTTTGATTGTGATATATTTTAACACTTGAATCAATAAAACTGATCTAACAGTTGTTATTTGCAGATGTCATAACAGTTTCTTCCGATTCAAGCAGTTCAGAATCAAATGATGCTGCTTCAAGAATCCTTCCTGGCCTACTCGCTTGGTATTATCCAGAGTAACATTCTTTATATCAAAATTCTTCAAGCTCTGAATACATATTGGATGATTCAAGTACTGATACTGAGGAAGTGGATCCTATCCAAGCCATTGATCCTCCAGAGGAACTCCCAGCTCAAGCTCCTATCCTAGCTCTTCCTGTGCAGGTGCAAATGCCAGTTCAAAAGGCTCACAAAAAGAAATTTAATCAGGATATTGTCTTGGGCTGACAGCTAAGAAAACTTGGACTGCCATTAAGAACAAGACATTTGGAGCACCTTCTAGCAGCCATGGGAAAGGCAAGAGGAAGATTGTTTAGGGGTTTAGGATCTCCATTAACAGCTTTTGTGGTTGGTAAGTATGGTATTTGTTAGTTTAATATGGTAGTAGTAGTTCTGACATTTGGATGAATGTAATTATTAATTATACAATAACTGGTAATTTGTAGTTTAACTTGATCTATTTTATAACTTTAAATGGTAGTATTTTGGTTTGTTAAATGGTAGCGGTTTGTGTTCTTGATTTAATGTTGGTGTATGGTTTAATGGTAGCAGTTTGTGTTCATGATAGCAGTTTTATTTAAATGGTATCAATTTGTGTTCATGATCCTGGTGTAATTGCGGAATTTTGAGCTCTTGATTTGAGATGCAATTTGTATTCATGATCTTGGTTCATGATTTGCGAGATAAAAGATTTTGAGTTATTGGTTTAATATGATTTTCCACGTTGGATAAAATTAAAGACGTGAAAAATAAAATTGGTATATTGGTGATATTTACAGGTAACATCAAGTTTTGTTGGTGATAATGGTATTAAAAAGGTAAATTGGTGTTATTTAAAAATCTGAAAAAGTTCATTGGCAATATAAGTCATTAACCCTATTTTAAAAATAAAATTTTAACCTAGAACAATTGGCATGATGGGCCCCCCCTAATAATAAATAAATCTATTTTGGCCTCTTTAATAAAGTAGTTTAAGCTCCGTCGCTAGATAAGCACATGTTCAAATAGTGAGCACTCATGATGTATTTTTTTCAAATTTCTTAATGAATGGCTAATTACACGTTCGCAATAAAAAATACCACTGAAGCAATGCCTTTATTATATAAATACCTTGTGCATATCGACACCCTTAAATACACTTGCACATGCAAGTCGTAAAAGCTATTACAGTTTTTCCTCTGATTCTATAACGTTAGTTCTGACTTGTGAGTATTAGACTACATAGGTTGGCCCAAGTTCGAGAGTGAGCTTATATAAATACCTTGTGCATACCTAATTAGGGTTTCTATGTGTGTACTTTTTTTTAACGGCAATTTTTTTTCATACCTATACCACCTAATTTAAGGTGTGAAAAAAATTTGTGTCACATTTATCTTGACATGAACATGAGTCGCCTAAATATACTAATTTCCACATGACCATCAATACTATGATATAGCAAAGCGAAATGTGCTACTATACCCACGACGATACTTTACACAAACTCTATAATCTAACATACTTAGGATAATTATCTGAAAATATATCTAACTTCTCACTTTTCACTACTACAAAAACTGGTTTTACCCACTACCAAATCCGTGGGAAAATCAGTGTGAAACGGCCGTTATCCACAGATTTCACATAGATTCGTTCCGTGTGTAAAAACCCCGTGGGTAAATATTTTCCCACGAGAATTCCCATGGGCGTTGACTATTTTCCCACAAATATTACCGTGGATAATCCGTGTGTTTAATTTCTCACAGATTTCTCACGAATTTTCCACAGTTTCTATTAGCCATTTTCCACACATATCCGTGGTTTTTTTGCCACTGATTTTCAACGATTTTCACACGACAATTTCTCCCACAGATTTCTCACAAAATTTTCCACAGTTTCTAGTAGCCATTTTTCATACACATCCGTAGTTTTTTTTGCCACATATTTCCAACGATTTTCACACTACAAATTAGTGTGAAACCTGTGGCAAAGTTTTATTTAATTCCAACCAATTTTAATATTTCATAGAAATATAAATTAGAAACTAAACATTAAAAATGAAGATATAAAACCTATTAAATTTATTAATCGAATATTGAAAATGCGATTATTGCAAAAACACATGGAGCCATAATCTAAAGGGCAAATGGCACAAAAAGTTACCCAACTTAGGGTCTATTTCTAATCAAGGTACTCAACTTTTTTTCTTGCATAAAAAGGCGTCAAACTTTTTTTTTTTTTTTTTTTTTTTTTTTTTTTTTTTTTTTTTTTTTTTTTTTTTTTTTNCAGATTTCACATAGATTCGTTCCGTGTGTAAAAACCCCGTGGGTAAATATTTTCCCACGAGAATTCCCACGGGCGTTGACTATTTTCCCACAAATAATACCGTGGATAATCCGTGTGTTTAATTTCTCACAGATTTCTCACGAATTTCCCACAATTTCTATTAGCCATTTTCCACACATATCCGTGTTTTTTTTGCCACTGATTTTCAACGATTTTCACACGACAATTTCTCCCACAGATTTCTCACAAAATTTTCCATAGTTTCTAGTAGCCATTTTTCATACACATCCGTAAGTTTTTTTGCCACATATTTCCAACGATTTTCACACTACAAATTAGTGTGAAACCTGTGGCAAAGTTTTATTTAATTCCAACCAATTTTAATATTTCATAGAAATATAAATTAGAAACTAAACATTAAAAATGAAGATATAAAACCTATTAAATTTATTAATCGAATATTGAAAATGCGATTATTGCAAAAACACATGGAGCCATAATCTAAAGGGCAAATGGCACAAAAAGTTACCCAACTTAGGGTCTATTTCTAATCAAGGTACTCAACTTTTTTTCTTGCATAAAAAGGCGTCAAACTTTTTTTTTTTTTTTTGGCGGATTTGGGTTTTTAACTAACTTCCGTTAACCCACTTCGTTAGAAAATTACATGTTTGGTCCTTGAGTATATATAATCGTTTCATGGGCAGTCCAACACCACTAAAAAAATTCAAAAAAAAATATTTTCGTAAAAAAACTTTAGAAATTTTAAAAAAAAAGTTTTCGAAAAAAATATTTTTGAATTTTAAAATTCCAAAAAAATATATTCGAATTTTTTCAAAAAAAAAAATGAATTTTTCTAAAAAATGTTTTTAAAAAATATTTTTTCTAAATAATATTTTTCTAAAAATTTTTATTATTTCTTCGAAAATATTTTTTCTATTTTTTTATTTTCTAATTTTTTTGGAAATTTTTTTATTTTCTAATTTAAAAAAAAAATTAATTTTTAAATTTGTTTTTAACAAAAAAAGTATTTTTTTTAATTTCTGATTATTAAAAATTAGAAAAAAAATTTGAAAAAAAAAATTATTTTCTTATTTTTCTAAAAAAAATAAAAAAAAAATATATATTTTTTAAAAAATTTTAAAAAAAATATATATTTTTTAATATTTTTAAATTGATTTTTTTTTTAATTTTCTAACATTTTTAATTTTTTTTATTTTCTATTTTTTTTTAAATTTCTAAAGTTTTTTTGCGAAAAATTTTTTTTTGAATTTTTTTTAGTGGTGTTGGACTGTCCATAAAACGGTTATATATACTCAAGGACCAAACATGTAATTTTCTAATGAAGTGGGTTAACGGAAGTTAGTTAAAAACCCAAATCCGCCAAAAAAAGAAGTTTGACGCCTTTTTTATGCAAGAAAAAAAGTTGAGTACCTTGATTGAAAATAGACCCTAAGTTGGGTACTTTTTTGTGCCATTTGCCCTAATCTAAAAACCAACATACATTCCATCGAGACACATATAAACATACAAATATACTCGAATACAACCAACCAGTTTCTACCTATCTACTTCATATTTTGAGCACAACAAGCATTATATATTTCTTTCTAGCATTACAAGATCCAAAATCATTTCCATGTTCTTTATAATCCATCCATCTAGGTAATGTGAGCATTTGTCCAACCTGTGGATGTTCAAAAAGAAACAAAACAAATTCAGTATATACTTTATATAAACAAAAAAAAGTCAACATACACAAACTATATAGGCATTTAGATCTAAAAGTATACTCTTAGATATAACAAAAAAACAACATAGATTAATATATTCATCAAAAACCCGAAAAAATCATAGATCTGCGTATATGACTTCGAGATCCAACGAAAACACACCACACATAGTTCGAGCCTGTGTGGTTCATCGGTCGCCGCACATAGTGTGTCTATTTCGGTCACTTTTGGTGGTGGTACTAGCATGTGCTTTTTGATTGTTTATGATGGAATGAAATGAAAAAAAGCTACGTTTGATTGCTTGTTTAAGTGACAAAACACGAGAAAGCATGCATTGAAAATCAACACGTGTTTATTCCTTTCGCGTTCGATACATTTGGTTTCCTTGCACCTGAAGCGGTGGAACTACTCAACAGAGTCAAACGAGTTATGAACAGTAATGTTATGACACATAGATCCACGGATGGAGTTTTCAAAAGAGTTAGCTTTGCAATCCAAAGAGGGCTAGCGGCGCAGCTTGTTGCTCGTTTGCCTTCGACCACTATGTAAATTCTATTTTGATGAAATAAAACCGTATTATCATGCAAAAAAAAAAGTTTGGGTTTTGTTATGATCGAAGCTTTTGTTATTGTAATATTCAAAGGAATTCGGAATTCCCATGATATACTCCCTTTATCAAAGTTTTTATTGTTAACTTATTTATGATATATATGTTGAATCAGAGATTTAGAGGAGAAAGAGAGATTTATTTGGTTCTTTTAGTGTGTGTTGATAAAGTGTAAAGAGAAGGAAGGGATAGATTTGCTTTTGTTTTGATTCATCTTGCCCATTCATATTGACATGGTGGCAATCCTTGTGAGTAATCCAACTTCCAAGGGTCAAAAAGTATCCTTTACAAACATAAGAAATTTATAAGTGTATTAAGTTGGGTTAATCATTATCATTGGAAAAAAAATGTTAAACGTAATACGTAGTTTCTTGACAAAAATTTTTGGTCTTGCTATTTCGTTTCTTGTTTATCTTATAACATATATGTGTAAATTTATTTTGTAACATAAAACATATTTTATCATTTTACTACGTGTATACATAAAATAGAACTAATAAATGTAATTCATAGGATGTTAATTTAGATAAAGCATTTTATAAAAAGAAACGTGCATAGAAAAACATACAGGTTTAAAGAAACAGAGTATCAACCTATGGCTGAGCATCGGGCCCAACTCGAACCGAACCGAAAACCGAATAAGAGTGCAACATGAACTGAGGAAAAACTATTGATACCAAAACCAATAAAAAGCTATTTCGAACCGAAAAAGTGTGTTTTGACCAGAACTGAACCGAGTAAAAACGAAATAATTACACAAAACCGAATCGAATAAGTTCGGTTTATTTCGGCTCAGCCTGGTTTCGGTCGGTTTAACGTTTTGATTCGGTTTTCGGGTGATTTTTCTCGGCCCTAATGAACACCATATATATATAGTTTATATACTAGCAGGGTACCCGCGCGATGCGGCGGCGGGTACCCTGTGACTATATTTTGTGGCGAACAAATATTATTCGATTACATTTTAAGCAATAATAGTTATATATCATTTTTTAGCATTTTCTAATAAGATTAGCTTTAGATATGTTATACAATAAATTTGTTTAATATTATGTTTTATTTGACCAAAGAGTTCACGTTTCACAAAAATATTTAAAAAGCTTATACACACAATACCAACACAAAAAAATAATGATCAAAATAAACTAACCACATATTAAAAAAAGACTTGTACAATAAAAGTGTATCAGCTTATTACGTTTTCAAATAAATCTAAAAAATAACATTATAAATATATTATCAATAATTATAGCGCAACAAATCATTACTTTTTGCGTGAAAATAAATAGCTCAAGTCATTAATGCATCATCTTCTATTAGTTGATCAATATCACTCTAACCTTTCGTAACCCATTATTAACCAAAAAATTCGGTTATTGCACATCAATCCCATTTCACAACCCANGAAAAAAATGTTAAACGTAATACGTAGTTTCTTGACAAAAATTTTTGGTCTTACTATTTTGTTTCTTGTTTATCTTATAACATATATGTGTAAATTTATTTTGTAACATAAAACATATTTTATCATTTTACTACGTGTATACATAAAATAGAACTAATAAATGTAATTCATAGGATGTTAATTTAGATAAAGCATTTTATAAAAAGAAACGTGCATAGAAAAACATACAGGTTTAAAGAAACAGAGTATCAACCTATGGCTGAGCATCGGGCCAAACTCGAACCGAACCGAAAACCGAATAAGAGTGCAACATGAACTGAGGAAAAACTATTGATACCAAAACCAATAAAAAGCTATTTCAAACCGAAAAAGTGTATTTTGACCAGAACTGAACCGAGTAAAAACGAAATAATTACACAAAACCGAATCGAATAAGTTCGGTTTATTTCGGCTCGGCCTGGTTTCGGTCGGTTTAACGTTTTGATTCGGTTTTCGGGTGATTTTTCTCGGCCCTAATGAACACCATATATATATAGTTTATATACTAGCAGGGTACCCGCGCGATGCGGCGACGGGTACCCTGTGACTATATTTTGTGGCGAACAAATATTATTCGATTACATTTTTTTATTTTTTATAACAATTACCATACAAATGAATAATAATTTAAATTAAAATAACTTTAAGCAATAATAGTTATATATCATTTTTTAGCATTTTCTAATAAGATTAGCTCTAGATATGTTATACAATAAATTTGTTTAATATTATGTTTTATTTGACCAAAGAGTTCACGTTTCACAAAAATATTTAAAAAGCTTATACACACAATACTAACACAAAAAAATAATGATCCAAATAAACTAACCACATATTAAAAAAATACTTGTACAATAAAAGTGTATCAGCTTATTACGTTTTCAAATAAATCTAAAAAATAACATTATAAATATATTATCAATAATTATAGCGCAACAAATCATTACTTTTTGCGTGAAAATAAATAGCTCAAGTCATTAATGCATCATCTTCTATTAGTTGATCAATATCACTCTAACCTTTCGTAACCCATTATTAACCAAAAAATTCGGTTATTGCACATCAATCCCATTTCACAACCCATATTAGTCCAAATTTTCGGATTGTATAGTCCAACTATAATCCAACAAGTTATAACGCCCATCACTTGATGAAACCATAATTTTTTTATAGTTATATAAATACCTCCATAGCCATAATCCACCACCTTATTTCATTCACAGTCAAAATACGTTCTCTCAAAAAAAACATAATCATCTATGTTCTATCCCATTTCACTTCAAAAAAATAAAACACATGTCACACTTCTCCACATACACGCAAGCATAAAACCACACAGATTCATCTTTATTAACGTATGACCTTCATCGATCTTGTGGTTGCAGTGGCGGCGACTCGGTCAGCGCAGGGGCGACCGGTCCGGTCGACCGACCACTGTGCTGAGCCTAATGGCTTTATTTTTAAGTACTTGGCTTAGTAGCTTGATTAGCTTGTACATTATGGTTAAATGATTGTATATTTTGGTGAAGGGGTAAATTAATTAGTGTATTAATTATATGTGTTGAATAGATTGTTGACCTTAAAATCATCGTGCTTTACATACTTGTGCTTTGTGTTTTAAATGATTGTAATATTGGGTGTAGGGGTGTTTTTAATGCTATTTAATGTATAATTGTAAGGATTTTGGTCTGAATTTCGTTATGTGCTAATTTTTGTTGTACACCATGCTTTGGTTGTTGTAATTGTGAAAATTGCTTGCTTTAAAGTGTTGTAAACCATGCATCATTTTTTGTACATGTGAATTTTTTGGAGAGAGCGTCCTCCTCCATTATTAGTAGTATAGATATATAGTTGAGGTTAGTTATGAGAAAGACAATTTTATATAAGAATTTAAGTTTTATGGTTTTGTTTTCGTAGCAACTAGAGTAAACTAAATTTGTTGATTATATGATATCGGGTGACTATTTATGTCTTTGTTTTGTAGTTTCTTCTATAAAATGTTATTTGTACATAAGAAGTTCATTGGTTATTTTTCTATGGATTCCCCGCACAGTTATCAAATCGATGGGTAATCTGCGACAAATCATCAATGGATTTCACACGGACATAATCGTCTTTTGGTTTTCTAACACACTTACACGTTTACACACATTTACATTCTTGCATATATATACATATAAAGTAGACATGGATAGAACGAAAGATAAAAACACATATGAAGACATAATAAGTAATGTGGGAATGTGTAAGTATGCAGAAACATAAAGATGATAATTTTGTGGGAAATCCATGGGTATTTACACATATGTTTCCCACGGATTTATCAAATTGGTAGGTAATCTGTGGAAAGTACCCACATATTTCCCACGGATATATTTGTTTTCTTTTACTTTTTTGATATAGTTGCACGTTCACGCATATACGCGTCCATATACCTAGATAGAAAACATATATAGATACAATGAAGGCCATAAACCGAGATATTTAGCATATACGTGTAGATATCCACACATATACAATGGTTTGTTATAGAAAAAGGTTATACTTGAACCTACACATACACTTGTGATACGGACATAAATAGTTCCATTAATAGATAAACACACATATTTCACACGGACATAATCGTTTTCTTTTACTTTTTTTGATATAGTTACACGTTCACGCATATACACATTGATATACCTAGATAAAAAACTGTAGAAACTAGAAGGGGGGCTGAATAGTTTCACTATTTCATTTTAGTTGTTAAAACGTTTCGCCGTTTTTAGGTCCGGTTTATATTCTTTTGCAAACTTGTTGAATTCTACTTATTATGTGATATCAATTTAACTAGTAACATGCATAAACAAACAAGTAAAGTAAAGAGTAAGAAAGAACACAACCAAGGAGACGCGGCGATTTATAGTGGTTCAACACGAAGCTCACTCTTCGTCTTACTCCACTCCCCGAGTACCACACTTGAGAGTTATCAATCACTATATCAACACACTCCTTCAGGCGGAGCAATCCGTACACATGCTTACACAAGGATTAACCACACTAATCATAATGTCGAGTTCTAATCGTAGCTAGAACCAATCTACTCCAAGGCCCACGTGGCCACACGAACAAGCACTCTTGTCCATCTTGAATCTTCACCCGATCCAAGTCTTCACATATTTGACACACTTGGTTCTTCACCCAAACCAAGCCTTCACACTTTGACACTCTTGGTTCTTCACCCGAACCAAGACTTCACACACTAGACATACTTGGTTCTTCACCCGAACCAAGACTACACACATGACTCACTTGGATCATCACCCGATCCAAGTCTTTACATAATAACTTGACAAGATCCTATCCTACACACTAGGACATCATTCTCCTCACACCAATACATGAACTAATCTAGTTACAACACTTCTTGGATCTACATCACCATCCAAGTTCACACAAATATCCCCTCCTCGACTCACACACAAGTCGGATAACAATGACAATATTTACAGAACCTATCACCGTAACACTTGTTACGTTTGTGTGTGGACACCTATAACATCTCGAGACTTCATTGATGTCGAGAGTTCTTCTCTTGCACTTGACGGAAGAGGAAATCACTTATAAACATATACCGACATGTTATAGTGATCAAAGACTCAAGGGGAAAATAAAAACAGAAAGTTTTGTGTGTGAAAAACCTTGTTTTCTGAAGTGTAACAGTTCAGTATTTATAGGCGACAGGACTGGCCTGGCGGTCCCGTAAATATGCGACGGTCCTTTATCACTGAGGGACCGCCGACCCCTTTAAGGGACCATCCAGACAAAAACGCTCCCTTTTTGTCCTGACGTGGTGAAAACTTATCTGGCGTAGTTTTAACTATTTTGGGGGGAAAAATAGCTGTTACACATTTCAATTCAAATATATTTTTTTTAATAAAACATTTCTTTAAAAACACAAAAATACTTTTGTGAAAATGTTTTGTTTAACTTAGAAATGTAAGTTTATAAGAAAATAAAAACTTCTTTGATCACCAAACTAATGACGGTATAAAGTTTGTTTATACCTGAAGTGACGTTGTAGAAGCTTCGTGGAAGTAACGAGTTTCCTCGGTTAAAAACTTATTAACCGTAACTTTACATAACATGTCTTTATATTTTATGATTGTCAAAACGCAAGAAGATCGAATAATGCGAATAACGTTTTTGACATTATTTGTGTTAACAAAAACATCTATAGATACTATGAAGGTTATAACCAGACATACGGAACATACGTGTAGATGTCCACACATATACAATGGTTTGTCGTGTAGATATTTTTCCACGACAAACACAAAAACAACATTTTGTGGGAAATAAGTGGCTAGATACCCACTGATTTCCCACAAATTGGTTAAATAGTTACTTTATAAAAAAAGTCCGTGTGAAATCCGTGAGTATTGGAGCTAAAATTTTCCACATACTTTTGGTCGTGGCTAATATGTGTGAAATGTGCCACAAGTTTCCCACGGACGTCTAATAAACACAAATAGTGTGAACATGGTCACAAATCTGTGGGAAATTTGCGACGGATTTCACACAAAAACTTGGTCAACAATTTAGTGTCTAAAGAATGAAAAATCCGGGGGAAATTTACGACATATTTCCCACCGAAATTTGGTCAACAATTTGGTGTGTAATTTGTTGGTATCCCGTGTGAAATTTCACACAGTTTCATTTCCGTGGGAAAATTTTTGTGGGAAAAACCAGTTTGTGTAGTAGTGTTTTCAAGTATTTTATAGCCAACTTTATTTACTTTTTGCTATTGTATACGTAAACTTAGAATTTCGACATTTGTGTATTTATTTATAACCATTTTACCTCTATGAACGAAGGATTGAATAATAGTTGCACATACACAAAATATATACATATGTTGAAATTTTTTTTTAAGTATACAACAATTAAAAAAATAGTTGAGAACACAACCCTCGAAAATCTGTTAAGTTAAGTACATTTTAAGATAATTATCTGTAAGTTCATCCATCGTCTATATTCAGACTTCAACGGCCCAACGCTCATCCTCATCATTGGAAAATGATCTTGGTACCGCTAGACTACAAGCCCCATTGATGGCGGTGAACATCATTATTTTATTTTAAAATTTTTTATTTTATTTTACTTTTTCTCTAAAAATCCTTACTTCATGAGAGATTTTTAAATATACGCACTTTGAGTATCGTTAAACTAACATTTCTAAAAGAACTTGCCATATATTGCTAGGGTGACGTGTGTGTGTATAATATTCAATATACGATATTTCTACGAAATTTGTATGCGTTAGAAATATTCAAACTCATAATGCATGTATGTACTCGTGTCATACATATTTCATAGACACATAACAAATGTTATCAATAGTTAACATGAAAGTTGACTAGCAAACATACTTGAGTTGACTATACGTTTATAACAACTTCTGAAATTATTAGCTTGAAGTAAAGTGCAATATTTACGATCATGGTTTTTGTTAAAACATGTCTTTTGATGTTGTTACCTAGTTTACTATGGACTATATCCACTAGCAATAGTGATTGTTGTTGCTATGATAATGATCTTAAACGAGTGCACACCCATGTTTCTTGGACTCCAACGTTGTCAAATTTAGTCACTCGTGTGATATTTGTCATCATCCTGCTTGATATAGTCGTGTATAAGCTAAGAAAACTTCACGAAAAATCCCTTGTTAAGGATGAGAAACAGAAACAAAAATCGATGTCTTTATCATCAGAACATCCATGCCGCCACTTTAGCCTAGCCGAGATTCAATTAGCAACGAAGAACTTTGATCAAGAAATGATCATAGGAAAAGGTGGATTTGGTAAAGTGTATAAAGGTTTTATCGATGATGGTGGTACAACTGTCGCGATCAAACGGTTGGATTGTATATCTAGACAAGGAGCCAGTGAATTTTGGACAGAAATCAAGATGCTTTCAAAGTTTCGTCACAGTCATTTGGTCTCTTTAATAGGATACTGTAACGAGTTTGATGAGATGATGGTTGTATATGAGTATATCTCAGGTGGTGACCTCGCAAAACGCCTGCATAAAGTTAATGGAAAGAGTAAAAGGACTCCTTTATCTTGGGTAGAACGTCTCAAAATATGTATCGGGGCTGCACGTGCATTAGATTACCTTCATACTGGGACAGGAGTCAAACACAGAATCATACATAGGGATGTTAAAAGCTCGAATATACTTCTAGATGAGAATATGGCAGCCAAAGTATCTGATCTTGGGGTGTCGAAAATTGGTCCTGTGGATCAACCGTGTACTCATGTGAGCACTGATGTCAAAGGGTCGTTTGGTTATTTTGATCCGAATTATTTCTTGACACGTAGATTAACAAGGAAATCTGATGTTTACTCATTTGGGGTTGTACTATTAGAAGTATTATGTGGGAGGCCTGCTGTTGATCCAAGTCTTGTAGACGACGAACTCGGACTAGTTGGATGGGCCCAACGGAACATAAAAAAAGGAACTTTGAACGATATAATGGACCCAAACTTGACGGGAATAACCCCTTGCTCAAGGATGAAAATCCAAATTATTCCTGATTGTTTAAAAGCATTTGTGGAAATTGCTGTTAAATGTTTACAGTCTCGTCCTAAAGACCGTCCAACTATGAGTGAAGTAGTAGTCGCACTTGAGGCTGCATTCGCATTGCAAGAAAGAGGGGACTATTTAGTATGTAGTCATTACGACAATGGTGAACAAATAAGTTTAAGTTCATACATGACATTATCAAGAATGTTACGAATTATCTTGCCTGCCAAAACCCCTGTAAGACCTGGTAAGTTTTTCATCTATTTCTTTTGGGTTATTTGCATAGAATACCAAAGTACTTTTTCACATCGCTATGTTTTAGCCATTCTACTTTCCTTATGTAGAGACGAGTCATTAAAATATCGTTTGTGTCATTTTGTAACCCTTATTCTAACTAAACAACTGTATACAAAACTTTAACATTGTATATAAATTTAAAGTTTAAAAAAAAAAAGTTCCTCATTTATAAAATTCCGATTTTAAGGTTTTTTTTTTTGGCAACAAAAAGACTCAAACATGGCACAAAACCATCTTTTAATGACTCATATGTACAAAACATAAAATAAAAAAATACAATGATTAAAACGGGACAAATGAAAAACCACGTTGAGTCGTTGACACTTGATGCAAATAACTAATATCTAAAATGTATACATGTTTATTTGACTTCAGATGTTAAGGACGGATCATCGCTTGGAAAGAAGAAAAAACAACATAGATGGTTTCTTTCCAGCAAGTTTTCTGACAAAGTTATACCGAGCGAACGTGGAGCTAGTTTCCAAGAAGTTGAAGTTGAAGATTGTGGTCTGAAAAAATTCAGCTTAGATAGACTTAAAGTTGTGACTAGGAACTTTAGTGACGATATGGTGGTGGGTGAGGGAGCGTTTGGAAAAGTTTTCATAGGTTGGGTTGAACCAGAAACATATGTTCCTTCAAAGGTTGGTTCAGGGATAGTTATTGCTATTAAAAAACTCAATCTCAATGGCTATCAAGGAACTGAAGAATGGGAGGTAATCAATATGTTGTAAGAAAGCTTCTTTAATCAACACTATGCAACACTAATTATAAATTTCATTGATATATGCAGACAGAGATGAAACTTTTAAGCAGGTTGAGTCATCCGAATCTTGTAAAGTTATTGGGATACTGCTCCGAAGATAAAGACTTACTCCTCATTTATGAGTTTATGGAGAAGGGGGACCTCGATGGCTACATATTGAAACGTAAACGTGTTTTGTAACTTGAATACTATAATATATTGTTAATCAAATGGACATTTAGTTGTTATTTTTGTTCACAATTTAATGCAGGAGGATACAGACTATCACTTCCATGGTCAATGCGGGTCAAGATCATGATAGGAACAGCTCAAGGCATCGCCTATCTGCACACTAAAGAGAACCAAATCGTATTCCGTGATCTCAAGACTTCTAACATATTGCTCGACCGGGTATGACGATATTATTTGAGTTTAATTATATGGTACCAACTTACGTTTTAATTGTCCGGATTTATTGTTTCAGTATGTCTGTGTCATTAAAGATGACTTGTTCCAATTCTCTTTATTTTTTTCGCAGGACTTCAATGCAAAAATCTGTGATTTTGGGTACGCAAGGTATGGTCCGATAAATGGTGATACACATCTTTCTACACAAGTAATGGGAACATATGGATACGCAGCTCCAGAGTACATTGCAACAGGTTTGTACGTTCACAGTATACAACCAGCAATTAATTTCTCAGTTATAAGTTACTATATTCAATTATATGTCGTATGTGCAGGTTCTTTGAATGGGAAGAATGACATATATTCATTTGGAGTGGTGTTACTGGAAACTCTAACAGGCTTACGGGTTTTTGACAAAACTCGGCCTAAGAACGAGCAAAATCTGGTAGAATGGATGAGGCCAATGTTACCCAACAAAAAAATGATCAAGAATATAGTTGACCCGATTCTTGGTCTTGACTATCCACCCCGAGCAGCTAACAAGTGTGCTCAACTTATTTTAAAGTGTACTCAACCGGACCCAAGAGATAGACCATCCATTGAACAAGTGTTGCAGAGCTTAGAAGGGATTAATGGTGTTAAAACAGTAATATGACCAGGTTTTTGTTTGCTAGATATCATTTATGAAACCTGATCGACCTTTTGTATTTTACGAATGCGTTGACTTGGTTCATGTAGCATATATAAGTATGTAACAAGACTTGTATTAGACTAGATTTTTTTTTGTTTATTTTTGGGGTTAATGCCATTAAATAGTAACATACCTCGACCTCATTATTATTCAAGTTTGTGATAAGAGTTGTTTTGGATATATAGTTGATGGCACGTGAAGTTGCATATGGATCTTCCACAACAAACTCCAACAGACTTTCCCGCCCATTTCTAAAACAATCATTGTTCAATCATTTTCAGATAGCTTAAGTTTTGTAAACATTTATTTCTCTGTATCATCTCTCTATAATCATTTGTAACAAATCCACCAATTGATAATACAATTTTGATTCGATAATCTGTCTCTTATTGCTTGGTTATCCTACTTAGTTGTAATCTACTAACAGATCTTAAGTAATCCCTAGTTGTGTGTATCAAATTGGTATCATAGCACTTTCTTGGCACCATAACCACCAAAATCCACCCTACAACCGTCGTTCTATTCAATTCCCGGTCAACTTTTTGATCAAATCCTATTGAGGTTACATTCCGATCAAAATACGTTCCTAATGTTTTGTCCTCTATGCATGTATACTGGGGCTCTGTGTTTAAACTTCCTAAAGCTGTCATTAATGATATTGAAAAGTTTTTCAAAGGTTTTTTGTGGTGCAATGGGGAGCTGACTAAAGGAAAAGCTAAAGTAGCTTGGAAGGAAGTATGCAAGCCTAAAGATCAGGGGGGGGGGGGATTGAAACCTATGGAGCAATGGAATACAACTCTACTCATAAAGCATTTGTGGAATTTGGCTACTATGAAGGAATCTTTATGGGTGAAATGGGTAAATACAGTTAAGCTGAAAGGAAGAAGTATTTGGGAAGTCCAAAGTTACAAAACTGATAGTTGGAGTTGGAAAACAATATTGAGTTTAAGACAGAATGTGGAAAATCATATCATGTACAATGTTGGGGATGGTAAAACAATATCTGCTTGGTATGATAGATGGTCTAATCAACAGGCACTTGCTAAAAGTATCAGCAGAAGAGACATTCACTTAGTTGGATTCAATGATCAAAGTAAATTGTGTGATGTTATTAATGATAATAAATGGAAATGCCAGCTGAATGGATTGCAAAATATGATGTAATTCTTAACATGACTGTTCCAAGGCTGACACAAAACCCTGACAAACCTACTTGGATTACCAATAATGGTAATAGGGTGGATTTTGCTACTAGTAAAGTTTGGAATGATATGAGACAGAATGATGGTAAAGTGACATGGAGCAAGATTGTGGCATTCTCATTGTATCCCAAAACGCAGTTTTGTGCTATGGTTGGCAATTAAGCACAAGCTCCTTACACAAGATAGATTGCTGAAATGGTACCCAAACAAAATCATGAAATGCTCATTATGCAAGACTGTGGAGGATTCTCATGATCATTTGTTTTTTCAGTGCAAATATTCTCATGAGGTGTGGACTGCAGTTCAAACAATGGCCAAGATTAGATCAAATGCTAGTAATTGGGACAATCATGTGGGTGAGATGAGCAGTATACAGGGTCATAACAGTATCTGGAATGTGATTAGAAAGATTTGCTTTGCTGCCACTGTTTACCATTTATGGCAGGAAAGAAATCAAAGAGAATTTATACAAGAAGAAAGAGATAGAGACACTCTGATTAAAAGCATAAGAGAAGATGTAAGACTCAAGCTAATGTCAATCAAAGTTAAAGATACTAATGCTGTCAAAAGGCCTGCAATTTTTGGGAATGAAAATGAGCTTGTGTTAGTATCAGAGGTCAAAAGGGTTGTTTGGAAGATGGATTTATGATGAAGCAGATGGCTAATACCTTAACTTCTCCTTCTCTTATGCTCTTTCTTGATCCTTTGAGACATTTTATGAGGTGGTGGAGTTCATACATGGATCAAAAGGAACAGAGAAGGGTATTTAGAAGCTGGAGAGTTAAAATGTAGTTTCCTGCTGGAATGGTGATATATACTACATGATGGTATATTCACTTGATATTGAAATAGAAAACTTACTGTTTTATATACTGATTGCTCACACAGATGCAGAAATGATTATGGAATCTGCAAATTGATAGGTTCTTTACCTAAAAGTATTTCCAGTTCTATCTCTAAGAACTGAAATATTATGGAACTCACTTACAAAAGATGGCCTTGTATCTTGGTTATCTAGGTCTAACTCACTTATAAGATACTGTTTTATAATCCAATAGGCCTTTGTTAGGTAACTGGGTAATGAAGCATGGATCTTATTAGTCAAGTAGCCTCGATATACCATAAAGTAGGTTTCCTTTTGTGAAGGGTAAAGTGAGTTGGTGGGCAGTGTATGAAGATAGGAATAGTGAGGAGTGAAAGATGAACCTACTTGGTCCTATCTATACACTGCTAAAGGAGGTAATGGATGGTACTCACGGCAAGGCGTGTGTTCCCAGTTGTGTGATGCCATTGTAGTAGATGGAAATGTAGCATGACTGGTATAGCCCTTGCTGTGGAGAGGTAATGGGTGCCTAGTGATGCCAAACTCTTATCTGCTATGGTCATTGTGGTGGCAGGTTGAATGACTATAATGGTGAAGAGTTTGGAAATGTAGCTAGATGGTAAAGGTGCGAATTGTAACACCCCGAAAACCGAATCAGCGGAAGCTTACAATTCTTGAGGTGCTACTCGATTGTTATCACAACACAAGGTACAAAGAACGGTTTTATATAAACCGTTTTAAAGAAAAGGTATAATTGAAATCATTCAATTTACAATAGTTAAACAATTAGTGCGGAAGCTATAGTTCAAAAAAAAATATAGATTTAACAGTCCCAAACGGTTTTCGGAGTCTCTATGACCAAGCCATGCCCCTCGCCAAGCTCCTCCAAGTAATATATGCAACGAGCAATAATAACACCTGAGATAAACATGCTAAAAG
>LBNU01029607.1:44150-55597 GCA_014162995.1 Artemisia annua
GAGAGAGAGAGAGGGAGATAAAAGCTAACCCTAAAAATGTTATATGTGTGGTTTATATAGTGGGTGTTTTAGGTTTAGAAATTTACAAGGACCATTGGGTAATTAATTCAAAGTTTAGGATAGGGAGGTTGTATATCTTCGCAGGGACCAATGTTGTAGTTTATCAAATCTTTTATGAGATAAGGCTCGGGACTCATTTCAACTATTAAACGATAGATTCATGACACGGGAATTACACCAATGCGCTCAAAATAATATTGCCGATAAAAATGAATATAAATACCCTTCGTTTTTCCAAAAAAATCATCCGTACTCAAAATAAAAGATATTTTCTCCGAATAGAACCAAGGAGAAATTTTGCGGGTTTTCACAGGAATAATACTCACATCAAATAAGATATTTCACGGTTTTTCAAACCCAAACAAGTTCAAATAAGCTCAAAAGCTAAAGAAATCAAAAGCAATGGTTTTGGCTCGTAAAATAAGTTTAGGAAAATTTACCGGATGTCACATAAAGGTGCGAATAAAGGTGAATATTGGTCTTGAATGATTGCTTGAAGTGATTAAAGATTAGTGAGCTGAATGTATGATGCAGGTTTTACCGATCAGGTTTTAATATTTATAAATGTCTCGTTTACTTAAGGTCTACCTAATGCACTATCGGGCAGTGTACCCGGTCGTGTGAGGTATAGCTAGATAGTAAAGCCGAGTTCGTCCCAAGAGCTATGTGTTTGGAGTCTATCTGAGTTTAGTGTCACGTGTAAAAGGGGGTTTTATGCTTTAAAAGATTAATTAATTAGAAATGTAAGTAACAATGCAAGTAAATAAAATAGAAGAAAATCAGTAAAGAGAGATAGTGCTAACCTAATTACTACTCTTGTTATTATTATGATTAGTTTTCTATAAGTGCATCCTATCTTATCGTCCGGGGGTTACATTCATTTAGGATCAGAGGGCTAAATCACCTAAATCTATCTTACACCTTGTCCTATCCCCAACTATTGTAAACCCGAGGGTTCATTGGGCGGCGTGAACCTACGAAGATGTAAGAGTCATTAAGTACCTCTACTAACATGGACAAGTCTAGCGAGATGTGGCATGGTCAGATCTTACACCCCCTCTAACTCCTTTAAGCGTATCGCATTGGAAGGTGGTCCTAGGGTTAATTCGCACATGTATGGTGATATTGCTATCACCAAGTCACATCCCTATCAGCTTGGTTCCTAGGGTTAATTCCCCAAGCCTCCAAGGAACTACCAACGCTCAACACTACCGGAACTAGAGTGTCCTAAGACTCGCCATGAAAGTATACAAACAATAGACAATAGATGTGTAGAAACTAAATCATAACAATAACAATTTCATAACTAGGCTAACACCAAGAGGTGTTTAGCCACTCACGTTCATAATTGCAGTAAAACAATGTTGGATTAATACAAATGTAAACATGAATCAAATACAAGACAAAGGAATTGATAAACTTATGATTGGTGTGTGAATCCTCCTTTGGAAATGACTTCTATGTGGCTAGAACTTCGTTCCTCCTGCTCCCTGAGTTTCTCCCAACTTTTATGTGGTGAAAAGTGTATGAATAAACTCAGAATTAGGGCTGGTATTTATAGGCCCGACTTTGCTACGACGTAGCTAATTGAGTTGCTACGCCGTAGCCTTTGTAAATCTGGACTACGTCGTAGCTTGATCAAGTGCTACGGGCGTAGTTTCTTCATTGAATGCTTCTACGGCGTAGATGCTAGGGTAGCTACGCCGTAACTTCTTCTTTGGCCTCGTTAGTTCTTTACTGCCTCAAATTGGGGTCTACGCCGTAGGTGGAGAGTTGCTACTCCGTAGTGCCCTTTAATAGATTTCTACGGCGTAGTCTTCATAAAACCTTGCTACGGCGTAGGTGGATGAACCTCTACGGCGTAGTTAGTGCAGAATCCACATTTTTCATGTATTTACTCTTATGTCCTTCCATTTCCGCGTTTGTTCGTTCTTTTACTCATCTTTACCCTGAAACCAAAATATAAACAAATAAGAGTATATATCCTTCATATGAATGGAAAAGATGAGCAATAAAGGGGGAAATTAACACTTAAATCATGGGTAAATTTGACGTTATCAAATATCCCCCCACTTGAACTCTTCTTGCCCTCAAGTAGACCTTATTAGAATAATTTTTAAAAAGATATTTCCCAAAAAACTGGAAAATATGAGTCTAAAAACTTCCTATGCTAGAATATATCAAAGCCAAATACCTCACGAAACTGGAACAAACACTCATCTCTCTCCTAATCTAAATGTTAATTTCGGGGTGATCACTCAACGCACAGTCATAGAATGTATTCTATCATAGGCTTGGCAGTTACACAAATCTCTACCACTAGAGCTAAGGTCGAAACAATTTTTAAAGGCAATATTGGGTGAACACATGTAAGGCTTGTGGGTGTAGTGTTGTTACTAACATACTTCGGCAAAGGCGACAAAGGCAATGGTACATGACCGGAACGCCAGGCAAGACACCAATGACTGCTCAAATCCTTCACCTAAGCATGATTCACAACTAAAGGGTAGGATAAGACATGAGATGCACAATAATGGTGTAAAAAGAAAAAGAAAGCAAATAGTCTTAGCCTATAACCGAGTTGCTACCACTTGCCGTTCATCCAAAGTCCAAGCTTCAAAACGCAAGAATTGGATCATGTAACAAGTGTGTGCCATTAGTGGACATCATGATGGGCACCTCACTTGGTCTTCATGTTGGTGATTAAGAACCAACAACTTCATTCTTCAAATATGACCGAAGTGGCCTCTTCGATACTAATTCTTTCAAAGCTCATATTACGGTGCTATACAAGGTTGCACCAAAGATAACATATCTACATACGAAAATTCACATTTTTTTTCATAACTAATACAAGAAATAAATATATCCCCCCACTTGGGATGAACTATACATGTACAATAGTGGGTTTTCTCATGATCTTCAATGATTTGTCTTCAACGTAGGTGTGATCCTTGAATCTCTTGGCTTAAACTTCGAACTAGAACAAGTGGAAACTTCCCAACCATAAACCAAGACTACACGGTAGGCTAAGGTGTATAAGTGTATCGAAACAATAATATGGGTAAGAAACGAAAGGATAGGCTCAAAAGGGTGTATCTAGGGGTATCTTGCACTAAAGGTGAGTGCAACAAAGGGTTAACACGGGGGTCGAATAGTCAATGCGACTAATCGATAATCACACACATAAAGGTTATTTGGGTTATAATCCTAAAATATTGCCTACTTAAAAAGTTTCTTCCAAATGATGTAAAAGCCAAGTTCTAAAGTTTACAAACTACCGGCACACTCATAATTTAGGTAGATTTGGGGTAAAACAGGGGAAACTGAAATAGGCTAAACCTCACCATGGTATTAAGGGTTAATGTGCTCTGCTAAGGTCTATTCTAGTTAGGTTCAGTAAAACATGTCAAAAGTTTTAAAGTGGCATAATTTTTCAAAATAAACTAGAAAAATGGGGCAACATAAAGTTCATGTAAATAATTCTACTCCCGTCCCCCCAATTGAGTTGTACAAAGTCCCATTTGTACATAAAATGAATTTGTAGAATTAGAACGAGAACTTCCCTGAAATTTGCTCTTGAAAATGATAGAAGGATCATGTTGAAAAACGTGCCTTCACTTCGCCTAATGAGCAAACTTTAATTCCCTTGAAATCACACAACTACCAAAAGCATAAAACCTAAAAAAGAAAAATAAAAAATAAAAACCTAACTCACTTTCGTAGGAATCACGGTTGCATTTAGCGTATGCAACAAGCCTTTTAAACCACTTGGTGTCCCAAGTGGACGAGTGAAGTCTCGTGAGGGTTTACAGGGAGCACACCCACAAAGTTCATTTAAAAACTAATACAAGTTTAAATAATGATTTGTAAAAATAATAAGCTTTTTAAGGTTCAAAAGGTAGCTACGGCGTAGCTGAAATGAGTTGCTACGCCGTAGTTGCTAAAAATTTCCAGAATGACAGCTGGGGGTTGCTACGGCGTCGTCATGGTGGGAGCTATGCCGTAGCTAAGTCCTGGGGGATTTTTCTTGGTGTGAAAGTCCAAAAATTAGTTCCCCAACACAAAGCTTCCTCTAGTACCTGCAAATTATTAATACAAGACATACCAAACCAACAAAATAAAGAAAAATAAAAGGAAAAGGAAAAGGATAATTTGGGTTGTCTCCCGAAAGAGCACTTTTGTTTATTATCGAGTCTTTAAGTTAGACTCACTGCCATGCTCGTTGACCGGTTGCATACCAAGTTGGGTGTGCATTTCTTCTCTTATCAAAATTTTGAACTTTTCTCCATTCATCCTTCCTACTGGCAGCTGTTTGTCAATTGATTTATCGATAGTTATGAAACTTCCTACTCCATCCATAGTGTATTTTCGAACCTTGAAAGTTTCGACTTGTACGTCCGGGGGATCATATCTTTGTCCTTCTAATTGACATTCGTGTACTTCCATAGCTTCTAATTCAACCTCGTGCCAGAACTTCCGTCCTTTTTTGAAGGTCCTTTCACATTTTTCCCATATATCCTGGAGCATATACCCTTTTACTCCTATCTTGAGTTCATATTCGTCAAGGAGTTGCAATACCTATCTTTCAAATTCTAACTTAAATCTTTCAAAACTCCTTTCGAAATGGTCATCATATTCCTCTGACTCGTCGGATTTGTCAGAATAACTATCGATCATCCATTCCACAAATACTTTTAGTCTGGTTTTCTTCTCGATGTTTGTGGTACCGAACCTTTTTGTAATCCATTCATTAAAGGAATAATCGCGCCCTTTTGGTCTTTTTTTCGGATCAGTGCAATTTATTTTGAAGTGCTGATCAGCTTCTTCAGGGGGAATGTTTTTAGAGCATTCCCCTGTTTCGACTGAGTACACCTTTTCATTGTAAATCTTTTGGGGTAGATTGCTTTCACATTCATCAAACGAAAGGTTCGATCGATAGTAGTCGTAATCTTGTTGGAATCCTTTTATCACATGCTCATTAATGATATTATTTCCAAACCTGACCTTATACCAATCGTGAAATGATAGGTTTCTGAATTCAATGTCACGTCTTTCGGTTCCATGAAAGCATGTCCACTCCAAATGAGCCCGTTTGTCTTGATCTAATTCCCCGTTATCTCCTCCATCGCAAATGTAATGGAAAGGATCGCAGGATGGCCAAGCTTGTTCAGACCCGTCGCTAACCATAATTATTGGGTTACAATAATGGTTTTTTAGTATGGGGTTTCTTCCATTCATGACCCTGCCCATAATTTTATCATGCCTATTCTGAGCCTGCTTAGAATAACTAACACGTTCTTCAAAATGGTTAGTATTACAATTCTCACAGGATTCAGCATCACATAAAACAGGGTTAGTGTAAATATCTATATTTGTGGGAACGCTCGTATTACTAGCCTCCTTAATCATGCAGACTTCTTCTAGAGCGGTGTTAACAGATTTCAAGGATCCATTATGATTAAATGTAATTCTCTCCTTCCCATTTTTTAGAGTTATTTCTTTTTCAAAAACTTTTATATTAGCATGAGAAGTAGCCAAAAATGGTCGTCCAAGAATTAGGTTATTATTGCATTCATCTATCATGTCTATAACCAAGAATTCGCCAGGGAATATAAACTTATTGACTCTAAGTAAAATGTTATCCACTGTTCCCTTAGGAGTTGCTCTAGACGTATCTGCCATTTCGACCATTGATGTTGTCTTCTTAAGGTTAATAAGATTTAATTTTTTAAATATTGAAAATGACATCATGTTAACACTGGCTCCTAAATCAGCTAGGGCAAACATATCAAAATTACCAATAGTGCATGGGAGTAAAAACTTTCCTGGATTAGGTTCTTTCTTTGGAAACTGGCTGGGTATTCTCTCGTAAGCAACATTGTTCTTCCGTAGATAACCAACCCCACAAAATTTGTTGCCAATGTCTTTATCCCTTTTGATTTCTCCATTTTCCTCACTTAGGGACAAAACCTTACACTCCTCGCGGGCAATTTCGGGTTTCTTCTTTTGGATATTTTTGCTAATTGCCCTATTTGAGTTTTAAGGTTCTTAATTGCCGCGCTCTGATTTCGTAAATTTCTTTCGATATCTACTTTCATCTCGTTCATCCATTCTTGAAACTTTTCGTTCTTCTGTGAGGACTCCTCGATGTGCTTATTAACCATCTCTTCTAGGCTAACTTTTCTGTTTTCACAGACTGGCCGACTTTCAATCTTAGTGTACCACCCCTGAGGTCCCACACGATATTTAGCTCCATTTCCTGGTCCTAGGTGTGTTTTACTAGCTTCTCCTGCCATGGCTTCCTCTATTCTCTTGACTTCTTCCTTAATCACAATATTTTCCTTTCCGTGTTCACGTCCAGACCATATGTCATGCACATTTTCCTTAAGTTTTTTAATGTCACGCCCTAAGCTTTCGATTTTATTAGTGATCAGGGTGATTCCTTCGGTGCTACCCGCAATGCTCTTATTACTTCCACCTTCATGCCACTTTTGAGAGTGGCTTGCCCTGTCTTCAACAGCCCTTAAAGCTTGAGCAGGGGTCATTCCAGGGATTGGTCCCTGAGAATCTAACATTTGGTGGGTGGAGATGTTGATCCCTTTGTAGAAAATGTTAACCATTTGTTGCTTGTTGAGATCATGTGTAGGGATTTGTACAAAAGATCATTGTACCTATCCCAAGCTTGGTACAATGTTTCATCCCCATCTTGCTTGAAGTTATGAATATCTTCAAGTTGCTTTGCCGTCCTTGAAGGAGGGCAATATCTTTGGATGAAAGGCTTTTTCAGGAGAGTCCAAGTGTTCACCGTCCCTGCTGGTAACCTATCAATCCATCTCTTGGCTGCTGCGGTTAATGTCATCGGGAATACTCTGAGCATTATCGCATCATGAGATACTCCTGGAATGTTGAACAAACTAACAATGTAAAAAACATTGTCAATGTGTTCATGAGCATCTTTCGTCTTGTTTCCTGAAAATGGGTCTTTATGCAATACCCTTATGAATGGATTCTTTATTTCGAACTGAATGTCATCCCCAATAGCCGGCCTAACCAAATCAGGCCCTTGTTATTCTCGTGTATGAGCCAAATACTCTTCAAGCGTGAGGTTGTCAATGTCAATTTCTGCCATGGTACCTGAAACTTGAAAATGATTGTGAGTATTGAAAATAAAAATAAAACTAAAATTAANTATGAATGGATTCTTTATTTCGAACTGAATGTCATCCCCAATAGCCGGCCTAACCAAATCAGGCCCTTGTTATTCTCGTGTATGAGCCAAATACTCTTCAAGCGTGAGGTTGTCAATGTCAATTTCTGCCATGGTACCTGAAACTTGAAAATGATTGTGAGTATTGAAAATAAAAATAAAACTAAAATTAAAAACTTAAATAAATTCCTAATAGCTCCCCGGCAGCGGCGCCAAAAACTTGATGCAGGTTTTACCGACCAGGTTTTAATATTTATAAATCTCTCGTTTACCTAAGGTCTACCTAATACACTATCGGGCAGTGTACCCGGTCGTGTGAGGTATAGCTAGATGGTAATGCCGAGGTCGTCCCAAGAGCTATGTGTTTGGAGTCTATCTAATTTTAGTGTCACGTGTAAAAGGGGGTTTTATGATTTAAAAGATTAATTAACTAAATATGTAAATAACAATGCAAGTAAATAAAATAGAAGAAAATCAGTAAAGAGAGATAGTGCTAACCTAATTACTACTCTTGTTATTATTATGATTAGTTTTCTATAAGTGCATCCTATCTTATCGTCTGGGGGTTACATTCATTTAGGATCAGAGGGTTAAATCACCTAAATCTATCTTACACCTTGTCCTATCCCCAACTATTGTAAAGCCGAGGGTTCATCGGGCGGCGTGAACCTACGAAGATGTAAGAGTCATTAAGTACCTCTACTAACATGGACAAGTCTAGCGAGATGCGGCATGGTCAGACCTTACACCCCCTCTAACTCCTTTAAGCGTATCGCATTGGTAGGTGGTCCTAGGGTTAATTCGCACATGTATGGTGATATTGCTATCACCAAGTTACATCCCTATCGGCTTGGTTCCTAGGGTTAATTCCCCAAGCCTCCAAGGAACTACCAACGCTCAACACTACCGGAACTAGAGTGTTCTAAGACTCGCCATGAAAGTATACAAACAATAGACAATAGATGCGAAGAAAACTAAATCATAACAATAACAATTTCATAACTAGGCTAACACAAAGAGGAGTTTAGCCACTCATGTTCATAATTGATGTAAAAAAATGTTGGATTAATACAAATGTAAACATGAATCGAATACAAGACAAAGGAATTGTCACACCTTGTTAGGATCATAGTTTTCAACTATTCAGTCAAGTCTCGGTCATTTCAATAAATGTAATAGGTTGCTAGTTTTATCACTTTATGTTACGTTTTAGACTAATACTCGTTCGGTTATAAGACGAGTCCAATAAGTGTCCAATGGGCCTTGAAAGCCCACGACATAGTACATAGGGAAGGAAGGGAGTGTTGCCCTATCCTCCTCCTATAAATAGGACCCTATGTATCTCTTTCATTTTGTTGGTTAATTTCATATCTTAAGGAAACTCTTGTTCTTTCATCTTTCATATTGATCTTAATCAACCAAGTCTATTTCTCATCTCATTTCTTTCATTTGAATACTTGTGTTTACTAATATGGTGACCTAACAAGTGGTATCAGAGCTCCATTTCAAACATGTCTTATGTACCATACTCTGAAGCTCCATTTCAAAATCCTATGCACATCAATGCTCGTCAACATCTACTGCGTGGAACTGCATATACTCCTCCATTTATGCTATCAGGACCATACCATGTTTGGAAAGACAGATTTCTGCAATGGATTCAAAATCGTCCACATTCTAATCTACTCCTAAAATTAATCAAAGATGGACCATATAAGATGAAATTCATTGCTGATACAGATGGAAATATTACACTTCAAACTTCTGATGTTCTGACTGGTACTGAACTTGATCAATACAATGCTGACAAGGAAGCTGCTTGGTTTATCACTTCCGCTCTTCCAAAAGCCATATACAACAAGCTAGAATTTGATGCAAGTGCTCAAGAGTTGTGGAACCACCTTGCTATTATGCACAGTGATGAGGATCCAACAGTCATCACTGATNTGTACCTATCCCAAGCTTGGTACAATGTTTCATCCCCATCTTGCTTGAAGTTATGAATATCTTCAAGTTGCTTTGCCGTCCTTGAAGGAGGGCAATATCTTTGGATGAAGGGCTTTTTCAGGAGAGTCCAAGTGTTCACCGTCCCTGCTGGTAACCTATCAATCCATCTCTTGGCTGCTGCGGTTAATGTCATCGGGAATACTCTGAGCATTATCGCATCATGAGATACTCCCGGAATGTTGAACAAACTAACAATGTAGAAAACATTGTCAATGTGTTCATGAGCATCTTTCGTCTTGTTTCCTGAAAATGGGTCTTTATGCAATTCCCTTATGAATGGATTCTTTATTTCGAACTGAATGTCATCCCCAATAGCCGGCCTAACCAAATCAGGCCCTTGTTATTCTCGTGTAAGAGCCAAATACTCTTCAAGCGTGAGGTTGTCAATGTCAATTTCTGCCATGGTACCTGAAACTTGAAAATGATTGTGAGTATTGAAAATAAAAATAAAACTAAAATTAAAAACTTAAATAAATTCCTAATAGCTCCCTGGCAGCGGCGCCAAAAACTTGATGCAGGTTTTACCGACCAGGTTTTAATATTTATAAATCTCTCGTTTACCTAAGGTCTACCTAATACACTATCGGGCAGTGTACCCGGTCGTGTGAGGTATAGCTAGATGGTAATGCCGAGGTCGTCCCAAGAGCTATGTGTTTGGAGTCTATCTAATTTTAGTGTTACGTGTAAAAGGGGGTTTTATGATTTAAAAGATTAATTAACTAAATATGTAAATAACAATGCAAGTAAATAAAATAGAAGAAAATCAGTAAAGAGAGATATTGCTAACCTAATTACTACTCTTGTTATTATTATGATTAGTTTTCTATAAGTGCATCCTATCTTATCGTTTGGGGGTTACATTCATTTAGGATCAGAGGGTTAAATCACCTAAATCTATCTTACACCTTGTCCTATCCCCAACTATTGTAAAGCCGAGGGTTCATCGGGCGGCGTGAACCTACGAAGATGTAAGAGTCATTAAGTACCTCTACTAACATGGACAAGTCTAGCGAGATGCGGCATGGTCAGACCTTACACCCCCTCTAACTCCTTTAAGCGTATCGCATTGGTAGGTGGTCCTAGGGTTAATTCGCACATGTATGGTGATATTGCTATCACCAAGTCACATCCCTATCGGCTTGGTTCCTAGGGTTAATTCCCCAAGCCTCCAAGGAACTACCAATGCTCAACACTACCGGAACTAGAGTGTTCTAAGACTCGCCATGAAAGTATACAAACAATAGACAATAGATGCGAAGAAAACTAAATCATAACAATAACAATTTCATAACTAGGCTAACACCAAGAGGAGTTTAGCCACTCATGTTCATAATTGATGTAAAACAATGTTGGATTAATACAAATGTAAACATGAATCGAATACAAGACAAAGGAATTGTCACACCTCGCCAAGGTGAAAACGCGAGTGTGTAACTTCATGGATATCATCACAACACATGGTGTCTAAATAGAGAAATACTACAATGTACATAAATAGAGCAAGGTACAAACACGAAGGGTTGTAACAATACCCCAAGATAACATAACCAAATCAAAATCCAAAGGTATCTTCAATAGATATGAAAGTACCAATAGAAAAACATAATCGTATCACAAACAAATCCAAATATTGTCAAATCCAAACATAAAATAAAGTCTTCATAATGCAACTAAGTCTCGCCTAATTGCTGCTCTCAACTTTGGCCTTAGAATGCTCACCTGAAAATGATGCTTAAAACGTCAACATAATGTTGGTAAGACTCATAGGTTTAAGACACACATACACTCTCAAGGCAACCAGTTCACAGTGATCATAAAATATAGCTGGACGAATAATTAAAGTTATCATATAAGCTAACATGTAATCACACACGATAAGGGAAACCAATGGGACGGAACGTGTCCCCCGCTCCAATATAGACATCAATTAGGTCGCATGTCGAGCAACAGGATAAGCATCCTCCCAATTGAGTCTCTGATATGCATGCCTGATAATTCCCGATAATCCACGATAATCACAACATAAAAACCATCACACCATAATAACCATCACATATAGCATACATACGATAACATTATAAGTCCAAGCTTTTAGACCACACATAATCACAGTAACTCAAATCATTTAAGACAAGCATCATTCCCATCCCAAGTTTAAAACAAAGTAAAA
>LBNU01029609.1:18845-41015 GCA_014162995.1 Artemisia annua
ATAAAATTTTTATTTTTAGTTATTTGTTTGAATAAAAATGTAATTTGTTTTAATTTGTATTTTGTTTAAATAATTGAAAAAAATGATAAAAGTAAGGCCCAAAATGTTGAGTTAAGGCTGAGTTATGAATGGGGGTGTTTTTTTGTGAGTTAAGGTGAAAGTGTTAAAGCTGATGTGGCGCTGACGTGGCAATGTGTTACAGTTTAACCTGAGTTATTGTTGTAAGTGCTCTTATAGTAAATTACATGTTCGTCACTAAAGTTATAAATAATTCTTAGACAAAAATACACCGTTGGTCCCTAAACTTTCTAGAAAGCATCGTTAGGGCCCCAAAGTTGGAAAAATCATCGCCGTGCGTCCAAAACTTGTGTTTTTTAGGCCGATTGCGTCCCTCGCCCCGTAATGACCAGCTCAATGAATTATTGGTGTGGGCAAAATCGTCTTTCACTGTAGCGTCTTTTTTCAAGCCGTTGTACAATATCCCAGTTCCATATATCACATTGAGCCACAATTATATCATCACTTATCATCCCTAATCTTTCCCCCAAACCTTTCTTCTACAAATCATTAAACCTTTCAACATGATACGATGATGGTGCGGTAAGCAAGCTATAACTCGCACTTCGTGGACCTCGGCCAACCCAGGGCGTCGATTCCATGATTGTTCTGATGAAGTAAGTGCGTTTTGAGATTTTGTGTATTAGTTTGTTTTTGCAAGTAGCAAAGTACATTGTAACAATGATGGTTGTTTGATGATTTTCCATATTCACGATTAGGGGTCTCCTTGTCGGTGGATAGGACGGTATGATCCTGAAATGTGTGCTCGTTCAAGAATGATCATACTAGGCCTTATGAGGGGGAGAAATGAGCTCCAGGAAAGATTAGAAGCTGCTCAAGGTGATGTGTGGAAGTGGAAGATTTACCTGGTGCTCAGTTGGATATTGTTCTTGATTGTTTATGCACTTGGTTAACTTTTTAGATATAATGTGTAGAAACTAGAAGGGGGGGGGGTTGAATAGTTTCACCGTTTCTTTTTAGTTGTTAAAACGTTTCGCCATTTTTAGGTCCGGTTAATATTCTTTTGCAAACTTGTCAAATTCTACTTGTTATGTGATATCAAATTAACTACTAATATACAAAAATAAACAAGTAAAGTAAAGAGTAAGGAAAGAACACAACCAAGAGACGCGGCGATTTATAGTGGTTCAGCACGAAGCTCACTCTCCGTCCTACTCCACTACACGAGTACCACACTCGAGAGTTATTAGTCACTATATCAACACACTCCTTCAGGCGGAGCAATCCATACACATGCTTATACAAGGTTTAACGACACTAAGCATAATGTCGAGTTCTAATCGTAGCTAGAACCAATCTAATCCAAGGCCCACGGCCACACGAATAAGCACTCTTGTCCAACTTGAATCTTTACCCGATCCAAGCCTTCACACAATTGACACACTTGGTTCTTCACCCGAACCAAGCCTTCACACTTAGACACACTTGGTTCTTCACCCGAACCAAGCCTTTACACAATTGACTCACTTGGTTCTTCACCCGAACCAAGACTTCACATAAGACTCACTTGGATCATCACCCAATCCAAGTCTTTACAAAATAACTCGAATAAGTCTTAACCTACACACTANATCCAAGCCTTCACACAATTGACACACTTGGTTCTTCACCCGAACCAAGCCTTCACACTTAGACACACTTGGTTCTTCACCCGAACCAAGCCTTTACACAATTGACTCACTTGGTTCTTCACCCGAACCAAGACTTCACATAAGACTCACTTGGATCATCACCCAATCCAAGTCTTTACAAAATAACTCGAATAAGTCTTAACCTACACACTAGGACATCACTCTCCTTACAACCAATACATGAACTATCTAGTTACAAGACTTCTTGGATCTACATCACCATCCAAGTTCACACAAATATCCCCATCCTCGACTCACACACAAGTCGGAAAACAATGACATTATTTACAGAACCTATCACCGTAACACTTGTTACGTTTGTGTGTGGACACCCATAACATCTCATGTAATACCTAAAATCTGAAACTCTATAAAATGACCAAAATACCCCTCATAATAAAAACGTTAATAAAAGCTTATGAAATTATAAATAAATCAAAAATAATTGTACAAAAACTTTATAAAACTTATAAAGTGATGAAAATGACAAAATCAAAATTCTAAACTTATGTTACACATTTTCCTTAGACCAAGAATAGTTTCAATTAAATTAATTATGTACAATATTTATTTATGGCATAAAATTAAGTAAATAAGGAAATAAGATATAAATTGAATAACAAGTCAATAGGGCCGAAATTTTGAGCTTACCCTCCCCTATAACTCGGCCAAAATCTCTACCATATAACACCATATCTTCTCATTTGCAAAACTCATTGAAAAATCAAAGAAAACCCTAAATTTTACCCTAGCCAAAACACAAAAATTCACCACCATCAAATCCGAATTTTCTGAAGCAATTCTATATTTTTTCTGGGTCCTTTGAGGTCATAAGAAGCTTAGAAAAATAGGGGTTCGTGTTGTGGAAGCCTTGGTTCGAAGTGGTGAATTTATTGGGATGTTTAATTGTAGCCGAGAAAGGATAAATCCACAAAGCTTGTTCCTTTCGATCCAAACCAATTTTGGTATTTTTTTATCACTCTCTATACCTCATATGATCTGTATAAATTGATAAAAATGATCCATGCATCTTAATGTGGCCATACGAATTAATATAAAATTAAAACCCTAATTTTATGGAATTAGCTAAATCGGCCTAAATGAATTTTGTGTGATGATTTATTATTTTTCTAGTCTTCTATGATGATTATGGACCCTATAAAAATTATTGGTTTAATTGGTTGAAGCTTGGAATAATTATTTGTGAATTAGTGGTGTTTTGGCTATAATTAAAAGAAAAGAAATTCGAAAAAGTTAAGGTTAGGGTTTTTGACAATTTTTTGAGTTAACTACTGATATAATGATGCTATAATGATGATTTGATGCTTGGGAAAAATCTAGGGTTTGTATTATGGAATTTACATCAAAACCGAATTAATGATTTAAATGTAAAGGGGCTGTTTGGTAATTTTTAAAAGTATTGGGCTATTTTTGTAACTCTTGTAAATACAGTAGGATAATGGTAAAAATAATGAGAAGGACCATAGATGCCTATATTGAAAGTTTGGAATTTAAAATGTAATTATATATAATTATATATGTCGGATTATAAATTAATTAAATAGGAAGACTTGTTTTGTAAATTATGTAAATTGGTATTGATTTGTACAGGTCCTAATATGAAGGATAAGTTATGTAAATATTGGAAGTTAAGGGTTGATATGATAAATGGAATTAAAAAGGATTAATTAGGTTAAATTAGAAACTTAAAGGACTAATTGTGTAAATACCTAATTCTTGGCCTAAATTTATGTTAAAGGACTAAAAGTGTAAAATCATGATACTTGATGGACTTGTGTGCTTATTTGAGTAGTTATGTGGTTTATATGTTAAATTGATAATTATAAGGATTAATTTGTAAATTATGAAACTTGAGGGTTAAAAATGTAAATGCATGAGATTCGACCTTAATTATATTGGAAGGACCAGAAATGTAATTTATTGATACTTGATGGGCTTGGATGGTTATTTGATGAATTACATGACTTATATGTTAATTATATGATTTAAAGGGCTAAATTGTAAATATTGTAACTGGAGGGGCTAAAAATGTAAATGTGATAAACTTGGCATGAATTCGACTTGAATGATACTTGAGGGGCTGTTTATGACATTTTATATAGTCGTGGTGTTTGCATGATAATTATATTAGTTAAAGGTTTAATTATGGTAATTATGTAATTAAAGGGGTTAAATGGTAACTTTTGAAACTATAAGGGTGTAAAGTGTAAATCTGATATGTTTGACTTATGTGACTTTTATATGAATGATATGATATGGTTAGTTGCAATTATGAACCCTCAACTTGTTAAAATGACACTTTTAACCCTAATGCATGTTCTGTAATCAAGTGAAACCCTAATCTCACAATATGTCTATAAAAGGAAATCTGTAATGCATGAGGCCATGAAACTTGATAGAATGTCATAACTAACTTATAAGAATATGCTAATAAGTGGAAACTTGCCTACTTTGGAAAACTGCTATTTATGGAAACTTTCTAAAAATGGAAACCTACTAATTCTGGAAACCTGCTAAAAATGGGAAGTTACTAAATCTGGAAAGTTACTAAATATGGAAAGTTGCTAAATCTGGAAAGCTTCTAAAAATGGAAAGATAACCTAAAAAGGAGTAATCCGATTTAAAATGAACTATTGAATAATACTCGACTTCTAATCCGTCTAGGTTCTGTGAAGAAGGAGGAGTTCCTATTTCTGTCTGATGTTTTTTCTTGTGTCTGCTTTGTCTTCTGGTTGAGGTACAGATATTCTGACCTTTCAGTAAGGTTTCTCATGACTCATGATCCGTTTCCTCTATACTCACTCTGATTTCTGATCTCGGTTCTTCTGATATCTCTGGTTCATTGATATTATGTTTTGTATGAAAACTTTTGAAAACATAAATGGATGATATGGGACAACTGTATGGATATGATTTCTATTAATATGATGTTAGACTTGTTTTAATGGAAATTTAATTAACTCTTGCTAAAACGTTTTAAAGAAATACCTTTATGATCATTATGATTTTCAATGAACGAAAAACCTCTAAATCTGTTTCCTTATGAAAACTTTCACACTTGTAAACCTTGAACCATTGATATGAACCCTGCTACCTTTATTCTGATATTTTCCTTTGTTTAGGATTCCCTATGCCATTGCTATGATTCCCTTTTCTGGTTGAACTTTTATCTGAACTACTTACTATCTGAATTGCTATCTGAACCATTGATATTGAACTTATGAAATATGAACCTTGATATTAAAACCTGTTTTACTCTTATGAAACTTAAACCTTTTCAAAGGATGAACTTCTGATTTTAAACTCGTTTAAAAGGATGGATTTCTGGTTTATGAACCTTTTGAAAGTCAAACCTCTGATTTATAAAACTGCTCATCTGATAAAATCTGACATATAAATATCTGATATGATCTGTATAATCTGAACTTTGATTTATCTGGACATTTAAATTCTGATATGAAATCTGAACTTTTGTAAATTAAACATTGACCATTCAGTATGAAACCCGGGCTATCACTAGGCATGGGGGTTCCATGTCCGTGTCATTGATGCACCAGTGACATGACTCATGTGTGGGTGAGTGATTTCTCACACCGTCCCTTTGATTATGGTCTGCACGTGAATGGGTAAGGGGCGAATGGATGCATCCTAGGTCTGTTATCTGTTATCTGTTATCTGTTATTATTATCTGTTATCTGGTGAATGCGGCTGTGTGTGCAATACACGTCCTTCACAACCCATTGAGGTCACCCCTCTGTTTACATCTGATATTCTGAGGCCTCCCCTCTGGATTGCATATGAGGCTGCTACTGATATTATCTGATCTGTTCTGGGCACGTGGTTGAAATACTGAATATGAAACCTAAACTTAAACTTTATCTGGTACCTTTATATTTACTTTTACACTTAACTTATATTAAATCCTTACATTTACTGTTACGCTTAACCTCTACGTTTATTTCTACCTTATTTAACTTTACCTTCATATTCTAACCATGTTACACCTTTCTGATACTTATCCAATGCAACATATTCTGTCCTTCTTTTCTGTTTCATATTACTTTGTTGTTATATCTGTTCACTGGGCTTTTTAAGCTCAGCCGCGTTTTCTTTCTCCCGCGGCAGGTTTTTAGAAGGAAGCCGGGTTATGAGTGGAGAGTACATTGGACTTAGAAGACCACACTATTGATAGCTTTTGGATTATTAGGAGCTCTGGCATCTTACGACTTAGCATTTATTATTGTTCTCATTTTTGTAACCTTGTATTTCAGATTATTCCTTTGTAACCTTTGAAATTCTTTTGTATTACTTATGTTGTATGTCTGTATACGCTTTGATATGTCACCATAATGTGGCACTTTAGCCCTTGTCGGGTTGGGGTGTTACAATTATGGTATCAGAGCCCAGGCTGCGACTTGTAGTACACTAAATCCCGACCTGTGAAGCTTGGACCATTCAGTTTCCGCTGTAGGCGCCCACAAAATGACTCTGATGACTTACTCCAAGAATCCCTTTAGCAACCTAAGTTATTACCGATGAGGAATGGGTAGACTAGGGCATCTAGTAGTAGCATTGCTTCCGCATTACTCTGATTTGTGCTTCTGCCTCTAATCTTGCCTTAAGAGCATTTCTATTTCGGTGGTTTAAAAGTTTTGCAACCTAAGTTCAATAATCAAATAAGTTGAAATCTCTCAAGAATGACATTGATATCGTATACCTTTCAAATTCACTTTCTGATCCCCAGATTCCTTTTGGCCTGACAAACGTTCTGATATTTACCGACCATTTTGAAGGTTATTCAAACATGATGTGTTAGACCCATTCTGTGAATTCATTTCTTATGCTGGGCATATAATGTATCATCCGATACTATTTGACTCTGCATAATCCTTAACTATTAGAACCTTTGTGACTGTCAATTACGGATATAAGAAGATTTGTTTTCCTCCCTCTGAATGATGAACTCTGTTTGCCCTCAGTTTCTTTTGGAAGAATATGATGTTAATATTATCTTAGTATGGATTCGTTAACTGAGCAGGATGATGCTGACGACTGATATTCTATACATCTCACTTCTGACGATCATTTGATGTTGTAGTACCATTGGTTTATAATCCACCTATCACTTTTGTTGAAAGCAAACGAAATTCCAATACCTTGAATTGTTCTCTTATCTATCTAAACATTTTGATGTACCATGTACTGGACTCCGAGGTATATAAACTATCCGTCTGGTTGATGACTGTATTCGTTCTATGAATCCGTTTAATCTTGATATATCTGATTTTGAGGCCTCTTGATTTTGAGTTAGCTTGTGACCTTTAGTAACTTGTTTCATTCTACTCCTGTTATGATGATTCTGAAACACATGAATCTGTTAAGATTGATGCGGATATGAAAGTACTAAACTCTGATCTTTTCTGATTTTTCAAGTTTCTCCTAACACCTGACAGTGTCCATTCTTGAAAAGCTCTAGCACTGGAAGTATCTTGTAGTACAAGTTTTCAATGACCTCTGATAAACCTTTTGGTATTCCCTTCTGCTTGAAAAATGGAATCTGAACTGATCTCAGTCGAAGAAGCCATGGAAGTTAAGAGATTGGATGAACTGACGTAATATGATGTTAATCACCCTGATATTTTATTCTGGGATGATCTGGTTGATTTATGAAGAAGAGAAAGAGAAATATATGACGGTGTATCGACTATCGTGAATCTAACTAAATCACTATCTGAAATCATTAACCCTTTCCGCGTATTAATAAATGATTTAGTCTATCTTTGAAACTCAGTGATCTGATTACATTTGATGGACTGAAGAAGCAACCTCAGGAACTTCTAAGAAATGGGTTAAATAATCAAGGATAACCTCCGTAAAGTATTGCAGTTGTTATGAAGGAAGGAAGGTAATGAGAAGTGATTCTGAAGCTACCTTTGTGCTCATTTTGTGAACCCTGATGATGCCAATTGTATTGGCTAAACTATCAACTATTCTTATGCATCAAATGGAATTTATGTTTCTTGAATGTTTAGACAAATGGTCATTGTATGACTCATTAGTACGTTTAGAAACAAGGAAGAACAGGAGAATCAATGGTGCAAGTTGTTAGAAATTTGACAATCAGTTGTATTTCCCAGAAGTCTGATGTATGTTGAGACAACGGTGTCCTAAATTGAGGGTATTGCTTTAAACTCCGACAACAAAATTGAGAAGCCGAAATCTCCTGAACCATGTAGGAGATTGGAAGGTTCTTACAAATTGCGTTACTGTTAATAAATTCATGAACAGAAAGGGACAACTCAGTCTGTTTGAAAATGGAGTTCTGGAAAAGATGAAATAGAGATATGCCTTCACACTCGCAAGTGGTACCTTACTTGGAATGCTTCTAAGAGAAACTCGGTCATGAACGTACACATTGCAGGAAGATGATTGTTTATTCATCAAGTCAACTACAACGTATGAGAATTTTGTTCTCTGCATGAGCTGGAATTGACAACAGAAGTGGTTACCCCGAAGAATGAAAGACGATCCCTACAGAGCAGAAGTGCTGACGAGCATAGGACAAATCTATCAAGATGGCGGACCCGGAGCTGATGAAGACATGCAGTCTCGCTTCCCTATTCATCTTGGTTGTACTAAGATGAATTGAGAGTGGAAGCAGACTGGATGATGTAGAATTCAAGATCGTGCCAGAAGTTCGCATTACCCCACCACATTTCAAGAGAGACTACAGAAGGAATGATGAACCAGACTCAAGCTCATGATTGTAATCACTCCCAGGTTGATAGAAGAATGAAGTAGATTAACCGGATTCGAAGAGATTGGAAATCATATATTTTGTATGGAAGGAAATGGAAGTAAACCTCTAGGTTTGGGATGAACTGATTATGTGAGGAAGAAGTCGACGATGAATTTTCACTCCTGTTGACCCACTCAAGTTTGTGATCTGGTAATAAAACCCTTTAAAGATTTTAAATTCCCTAGAAACATCTCAGTTCCGTGTTCATTCTACGTTTCGTGATATTGGCCTCGTTTTGAGAATTCTGGCGAATTGTGAAGATCTATGTTCTTGAACGCAATATGTTACTTCTGTTAGAAATTCTGGATTTCCATTACTCTTATGAGCAGTTGTTTTCCTCCAGGTTATGATATCTGATTCTGTTGACCTCTGGACTGTAGAAGTACTAAGTGGACTAAGTATAAGTAGCTTGTTCACGACTCGAGATAAAGTATGATCATCGTGAGGGCATAATTATGTGGTGCTCGTATTATGACGCCTGATCAACGTGATAATACTTACACCATATAATGTGCACTCATTGTGGTCATAGGATATCCGAGGAGTGCCTTTTAAACCTTAGAAGTTCTGATATCTCATCTGAATTATCTGCGATTAGTGAGACTCTGAATTCTTCCTACCTATGCTTATTTTGTCTTTGTCCGTTAGAAATCTGAATAAGTCTGAAACTCTGATTTTCATTCTGCTAACATCTGTATATCTGCTATAAATCTTAAGCTCTCTATTGTTTGAATCTCGTCATTCGATCTGATTTCTGTCTATATTCAATATGTAATTCTGATAAGATTCACCCAGCGTCATCTGTTATATGTTGCATTGGTTTGACCCGATTCACTCTGATTCGTTTTGTTCTGAGGGATCCTAAACTTTTGCTTTTATCTGGATTGAGTCATGAGAAACTAATTGTACTTGGAAGATTCTGTTGGGAGAACCTCCCCGAGCGTGAGGATATCTGCGGGAACCTTTTATAATCTGCTACGACTACGTCTGACCTTGCGACTTCAAATTTCGCGGACGAAATTTTCTTTTAAGAGGGGAAGAAGTTGTAATACCTAAGATTTAAAACTTTATAAAATGACCAAAATACCCCTCATAATTAAAACTTTAATAAAAGCTTATGTAATTATGGTTAAATCAAAAATAATTATACAAAAACCTTATAAAACTTATGAAATGATGAAAATGGACAAAATGAAAATTCTAAACCATATGTACATATTTTCTTAAGACTAGAAATAGTCCTAAATCAATTAAATAAATTGTACAATATATATTATATTTTTAAACTAAGTAAATAATGGATAAATATGGAAATTATGTACAAAATTAATTTGAAAATCACCTAGGCCGAATTTCTTTGAAGTCCAGCCCCTAGACTCGACCATATCCTCTATTAAATAGCAACATATCATGCCATTGACCAAATCATATCAAAAACAATCAAGAAAATTAAAAAAACCCTAGCCAAAACTCTCTAAAATTCACCATCATCCCAAACGAATTTTCTGAAGCAATTCCATATTTTTCCTGGGTCCTTTGAGGTCATAAGAAGCTTAGAAAAATAGGGGTTCGTGTTGTGGAAGCTTTGGTTCGAAGTGGTGAATTTATTGGGACGTTTAATTGTAGCCGAGAAAGGATAAATCCACAAAGCTTGTTCCTTTCGATCCAAACCAATTTTGGTATTTTTTTTATCACTCTCTATACCTCATATGATCTGTATAAATTGATAAAAATGATCCATGCATCTTAATGTGGCCATACGAATTAATATAAAATTAAAACCCTAATTTTATGGAATTAGCTAAATCGGCCTAAATGAATTTTGTGTGATGATTTATTATTTTTCTGGTCTTCTATGATGATTATGGAACCTATAAAAATTATTGGTTTAATTGTTTGAAGCTTGGAATAATTATTTGTGAATTAGTGGTGTTTCGGCTATAATTAAAAGAAAAGAAATTCGAAAAAGTTAAGGTTAGGGTTTTTGAAAATTTTATGAGTTAACTACTGATATAATGATGCTATAATGATGATTTGATGCTTGGGAAAAATCTAGGGTTTGTATTATGGAATTTACATCAAAACCGAATTAATGATTTAAATGTAAAGGGGCTGTTTGGTAATTTTTAAAAGTATTGGGCTATTTTTGTAACTCTTGTAAATACAGTAGGATAATGGTAAAAATAATGAGAAGGACCATAGATGCCTATATTGAAAGTTTGGAATTTAAAATGTAATTATATATAATTATATATGTCGGATTATAAATTAATTAAATAGGAAGACTTGTTTTGTAAATTATGTAAATTGGTATTGATTTGTACAGGTCCTAATATGAAGGATAAGTTATGTAAATATTGGAAGTTAAGGGTTGATATGATAAATGGAATTAAAAATGATTAATTAGGTTAAATTAGAAACTTAAAGGACTAATGGTGTAAATACCAAATTCTTGGCCTAAATTAATGTTAAAGGACTAAAAGTGTAATTGTGTGATACTTGACGGACTTATGTGTTTAATTGGTTAATTATGTGATCTATATGTTAATTAGATAATTAAAAGGTTTAAAGTGTAATTATTATAACTAGAGGGACTGAAAATGTAAATATGAGATACTTGGCATATTTTCGACTTGAATTATACTTGAGGGGCTGTTTATGTCATTTCTATATAGTTGTGGTGCTTGTGTGATAATTATATTAGTTAAAGGTTTAATTATGGTAAATTATGTAATTAAAGGGTTAAATTGTAACTTTTGAAACTATAGGGGTGTAAAGTGTAAATCTGATATGTTTGACTCATGTGACTTTTATATGAATGATATGATATGGTTAATTGCAATTATGAACCCTCAACTTGTTAAAATGACACTTTTAACCCTAATGCATGTTCTGTAATCAAGTGAAACCCTAATCTCACAATATGTCTATAAAAGGAAATCTGTAATGCATGAGGCCATGAAACTTGATAGAATGTCATAACTAACTTATAAGAATATGTTAACAAGTGGAAACTTGCATACTTTGGAAAACTGCTATTTATGGAAACTTTCTAAAAATGGAAACCTACTAATTCTGGAAACCTGCTAAAAATGGGAAGTTACTAAATCTGGCAAGTTACTAAATCTGAAAAGTTACTATATATGGAAAGTTGCTAAATCTGGAAAGCTTCTAAAAATGGAAAGATAACCTAAAAAGGAGTAATCCGATTTAAAATGAACTATTGAATAATACTCGAATTCTAATCCGTCTAGGTTCTGTGAAGGAGGAGGAGTTCCTATTTCTGTCTGATGTTTTTTTTTTCTTGTGTCTGCTTTGTCTTCTGGTTGAGGTACAGATATTCTGACCTTTCAATAAGGTTTCTCATGACTCATGATCCGTTTCCTCTATACTCACTCTGATTTCTGATCTCGGTTCTTCTGATATCTCTGGTTCATTGATATTATGTTTTGTATGAAAACTTTTGAAAGCATAAATCGATGATATGAGACAACTGTATGGATATGATTTCTACTAATATGATTTTAGACTTGTTTTAATGGAAATTTAATTAACTCTTGCTAAAACGTTTTAAAGAAATACCTTTATGATCATTATGATTTTCAATGAACGAAAAACCTCTAAATCTGTTTCCTAATGAAAACTTTCACACTTGTAAACCTTGAACCATTGATATGAACCCTGCTACCTTTATTATGATATTTTCCTTTGTTTAGGATTCCCTATGCCATTGCTATGATCCCCTTTTCTGTTGAACTTTTGTTATCTGAACCGCTTACTATCTGAATTGCTATCTGAACCTTTGATATTGAACTTATGAAATATGAACCTTGATATTAAAACCTGTTTTTACTCTTATGAAACTTAAACCTATTGAAAGATGAACTTCTGATTTATAAACTCTTTTAAAGGATGAATTTATGGTTTATGAACCTTTCTAAAGCCAAACCTCTGATTTATAACCGCTCTTCTGATAAAATCTGACATATGAATATCTGATATGACCTGTATAATCTGAACTTCTGATTTATCTGGACATTTAAATTCTGATATGAAATCTGAACTTTTATAAATTAAACATTGACCCATTCAGTATGAAACCCGGGCTATCACTAGGCATGGGGGTTCCATGTCCATGTCATTGATGCACCAGTGACATGACTCATGTGTGGGTGAGTGATTTCTCACACCGTCCCTTTGATTATGGTCTGCACGTGAATGGGTAAGGGGCGAATGGATGCATCCTAGGTCTGTTATCTGTTATCTGTTATCTGTTATATTATCTGTTATCTGGTGAATGTGGCTGTGTGTGCAATACACGTCCTTCACAACCCATTGAGGTCACCCCTCTGTTTACATCTGATATTCTGAGGCCTCCCCTCTGGATTGCATATGAGGCTGCTACTGATATTATCTGATCTGTTCTGGGCACGTGGTTGAAATACTGAATATGAAACCTAAACTTAAACTTTATCTGGTACCTTTATATTTACTTTTACACCTAACTTATATTAAATCCTTACATTTACTGTTACGCTTAACCTCTACGTTTATTTCTACCTTATTTAACTTTACCTTCATATTCTAACCATGTTACACCTTTCTGATACTTATCCAATGCAACATATTCTGTCCTTCTTTTCTGTTTCATATTACTTTGTTGTTATATCTGTTCACTGGGCTTTTTAAGCTCAGCCGCGTTTTCTTTCTCCCGCGGCAGGTTTTTAGAAGGAAGCCGGGTTATGAGTGGAGAGTACATTGGACTTAGAAGACCACACTATTGATAGCTTTTGGATTATTAGGAGCTCTGGCATCTTACGACTTAGCATTTATTATTGTTCTCATTTTTGTAACCTTGTATTTTAGATTATTTCTTTGTAACCTTTGAAATTCTTTTGTATTACTTATGTTGTATGTCTGTATACGCTTTGATATGTCACCATAATGTGGCACTTTAGCCCTTGTCGGGTTGGGGTTTTACATCTCAAGACTTCATTGATGTCGAGAGTTCTTCTCTTGCACTTGACGGAAGAGGAAATCACTTTATAAACATATACCGACATGTTATAATGATCAAAGACTAAAAGAAAATAAAATAGAAAGTTTTGTGTGTGAAAAACCTTGTTTTCTGAAGTGTAACAGTTCAATATTTATAGACGACAGGAGTGAGACAGACGGTCCCGTAAATAGGCGATGGTCCTTTATCACTAAGGGACCGCCGTCCACTTTAAGGGACCGTCCCGACAAAACGCTCCCATTTTTGTCCTGACGTGGTGAAAACTTATCTGGTGAAAATTCAACTATTTTGGGGGGGGGGGGGAATAGCTGTTATAAGTTTGAATTTGAATATATTTTCTTACTAAAACATTCTTTAAAAACACAAAAATACTTTTGTGAAAATGTTTTGTCTAACTTAAAAATGTAAGCTTGTAAGAAAATATGCTTCTTTGATCACCAAACTAATGACGGTATAAAGTTTGTTCATACCTGAAGTGACGTTGTAGTAGCTACGTGGTAGAAACGAGTTTCCTCGATTAAAAACTTATTAACCGTAACTTTACGTAATATGTCTTTATATTTTGTGATTATCAAAACACAAGAAGATCGAATAATGCGAATAACCTTTTTGACATTATTTGTATTAACAATCTCCCCCTTTTTGATGATTACAAATATAAAATCATTTTAGGTAAAATTATGCGTTGATAAATTTTTAATGAGTTTTCCCGTTACTTCTCCCCCTTTTTGTAGAATCAAAAAGGTGTCGTTGTTGTTGAGGAGAGAAAACACACGCATCCTTGAAAGGGCATCGTCGTTGTTGACGGAATACAAGCTCCCCCTAGCTAAGTGCTCCCCCTTAATGAGGGCACCGGGGAATCGAGCTATGGTGATGTGCTACAAAACCAAGTTAGAGCAAAGCACATGCATACATATATGTATATGAAAGTATGGAAAAAGCAGGATGGATATGGATGTGAAATCAATTATATAGAGCATGAATCAGATAGAAAAACAAAAGATAAAATCTGAATGCTATCTCTACTAGGGACGGTCCCGTAAGTAGGGGGACGGTCCCTTATTGATGGAGGACCGCCAATCCATTTAAAGGACCGCCGGTAGTAGGCGTCCTGGTTGGCAGATGTGTTGTGATTTAAGTAACTTCCCATTTTTAAGGTTAAATAGTTTTAGTCCATTTTCATATTAACTATGACCAATATCACAACATATTATCATAACTCAAAGCATATTAATTCATTCATTTCATGCATGAAACATATAATCATAATAATTAGAACATAGTCCTAATACATCTCATTAAAGGTAACTAGAAGTCCTATTTTCCTAGAACATGCTTGATCCACGACTTAATCCTCTTGAATTATTCATGTAGGGATGACTAGTTGGATGATGGTGATTTAGGTGGTGATGTAGCCAAAGGTGGCATTGAGGCAAAAGGAGTTGGTTGAGTGTTTTGTTGAGAGATAACGTACTCAAGATATCCAAACATGTAGTGAAGTTCATCTCTAAGAGAAGAGATGAGGTGGAAAATATGATAACAATATGCACAACCAATGGTGTGGTTGTTCACAAAGTTGTAATGGGGATAAGGTTCTATGTTTGGGGATTGTGGTGGAATGGATGTGGTATTTTCCAAAGGACTCTTAGGTGAAAGGGTTAGAGAGATATTAGGTGGAGGTGGATGTGAATTTCTTGGAGGAGGAGACATGTTTCCAAGATAAGGTGAAGTGTTTTCAAGGTAATTTGGTAGTTGGGATGATGTTGCAATTTGTGGACTCGAAGAGTTTGATGTGTTGATTGAAGAGGATGAGTTACTCACAAATGGTGTGCAAGCACCCGAACTAGAGTGAGTGAGTAAGAGTGATGAGTTTTTGATGAATGATGTGAATGGGGATGAATTGGGTCTTGATGAGGATGATGAAGTACCTTTGATGGAAGGAGTTTTGAGAGGTGCATTTGATGTTTGAGAGGATGGGTTATTTTGAGTGAGATTAATGAGGTTTGTTTGTGGTGGTGTAAGGTTAATTTTAGGCCTTTTGTTTGATAGTGATAGGGAGGTTGAAGGAGACCCCATTGTAGAGGATGATTATTGGAGGATGATGTAGGTGATGAAGATTGTTATGAAACATGGATGTTTAAATAATCAAGAGAGATTATGGAATGGGTAAAGCATGCATTAGGAAGTTATAAACACATACAAATGTTTTGCTAATATGGGAAATGGTGGTGAAAATCAAGCAAATAGGGTAACAGGTTTGCAAGAAATGAGAAACAGTGCAGGAACCCGTGATACAGGACTGACGGTCCCTTAAATGCTGGACGGTCCGTTATCGCTAAGGGACCGCCATTCAGATAAGGGCCCGCCGGCTGTAGAATCTCAAGTTTCAACCCAGTTTTCCATTTCAGCAAACCTGCACCTGCAAGTTGTTCAGGTGTAATTCAGAGCAGCATAAAAGTTTATAAACCTATTTTAAGTGCTAGTTTAGCGAGCAAGCATACTATAACATTAATCCAATAATTATAAGAGTCAAGCATTCTGATGATAGATTAAGTTAATAATTATACAAACCACCAAAATAACGATGTATTTTTGTTAGTTTATACAACCATGAAAGGATCACCTAACAACATCAATTAATAGTTAACAAACATAGAGGTAATTATCCAGTTGTACATCAAACATAGTGTCTAGTAAGATTACACATGTTCCACATGCAAATGATACAATTAGGATGATGAGCATTCACTTTCTCTTTCCCAATATTTTGCGAATTCCTTTTCCAATTGACTTCCATGCTCCTCGACTCTCGTCCCTGTTTTGATGTTGCATGTTCATGATTTGGGTAAGGTGAGCTGAAAAATTGTCAGGGTTCCGATCTACAAGAAGAAGATCCTGAAAGACTTGGGGGTAACCGGATGGTAGGGAGTTGACATAGGTGACAAGAGATGGAGTACTAACTCGTGAGGTTCCTTCATCATGAGACACATCATCGTTATCGTCGGGATTAAATGATGTTCTATGAGCGAAAGAACGTGAACCTACTGACCTTCTTGACCTAGTCCTAAGTTCTAGTCCTACCGACCTTATTGACCCGTAAGAAGACCTAGTTCTACGTTCTAGATTTTGGTTTAAAGGAAACATAACAGCGTCTACCAAAGGATATTCAACATCGTTGAGACCAGGGTAATGATGCATGACATAACTGAAAAGGCAGGTTAAAAGCATGCCGTATGGCAAGACCATGGTAGGTTTGCTACGGGCAAATTCCATTTTCTTGGCCATATAATATGCAAGATTATAGGGAACGGTAAGGGCGATACAATAGAGAATGCGACTAAGACAAGCAGGGACGTGATCACGGTTTCCTCCAAGACAGAAAACATTCTTGCGAATAATTTCAGTCATGGGTTTCATGTGATCAACAATTTCCTTACTCAGGATTTGATTTTCACTGACGGGAATAAGAGCCCCTTGGAGTACTCGATACTCAGGTTGATATCTATCATTTTGAACAATGGATCTTATCTCTTCTGGAGATGGAGGAATTGTGGCGTATTTTCCAAAAAGGCCTATGGAGTAGGTTATGTAGGATGTAGGTTGGGTAGGGTTGGTGTAGGCTGTTTTGATGATGTATCTCTGTCTGGATTGTGTCTATAACTCTTGAATGATGAATGTAACAACTTTGAATGATAATGAATAAAATTTCTTTTATGTTGAATGATATATGTAACCTCCCCTCAAATAATGACTAACTACTAATGCCTCCCCTCAAAAGTAGCTTAATTATTTATCATACCAATACTTACCACCAAATGCTTGAATCTTGAAACATCAAAGCCTTTTGTGAGTAAATTTGCTACATTATCATCTGTGTGCACCTTGACAACATTAATGAGTCTATGCTCATAACAATCTCGAATAAAGTGATGCCTAATCTGAATGTGCTTGGTCTTGGAATGGTAAACTGGATTCTTCACAATACAAATAGTACTCTCATTATCAATATTGATAGGAGTATTCTTGAAATTGAATCCATAGTCCAAGAGTTGATTCTGCATCCAAAGTACTTGTCCACAACAACTTGCTGCTGCAACATATTCTGCTTTAGTAGATGATGTTGCTGCAATTGTTTGTTTCTTACATTGCCATGAAACTAATCTTCTTCCAAGATATTGGCATTCTCCAGTGGTTGATCTTCTATCATAATTATCCCCTGCATAATCACTATCTGAAAAAGCTTCCAAGTGAAAAGGTGATTCCTTAGGATACCATAATCCTAACTTAGGTTGATGCTTGAGATAACCAAAAATCCTCTGTACTGCATTCATGTGAGAGACCTTAGGTGAGACTTGATATCTTGCACATAGACATACAGCAAACATAATATCAGGCCTTGGTGCAGTGAGGTACATAAGACAACCAATCATAGATCTGTACAGCTTGACATCCACTGGTTTTCAATCTTCATCTTTTCCTAATGAGTTTGAAACTTTAATGGGTGTTGTGACTGGCTTGATAGTACTGAGATTAAACTTCTTAAGAATGTCAGTGACATACTTATCTTGACTTATGAAAATTCCAGTACTTGATTGTTTAACTTGAAGCCCCAAAAAGAAAGTTAATTCACCCATTGAACTCATTTGAAATTCTTTTTGCATGAGCTGTTCAAATTCTTTCACCATAGACTGTTTTGTGGCTCCAAAGATAATATCATCCACATAAACTTGAACAAGCATGATATCCTTTTTATCTCTTTTAATGAACAAAGTCTTGTCAATTGCACCTCTCCTGTAACCATGTTGCAATAGAAAAGTGGAGAGTCTTTCATACCAAGCTCTGGGAGCTTGATGAAGGCCATACAATGCCTTGACAACTTTGTAGACTTTGTTTGGATGTTCAGGATCCTCAAAACCAGGAGGTTGTTTAACATAGACTTCCTCTGTAATTTTGCCATAAAGGAAGGCACTCTTGACATCCATTTGATAAACTGGAAATCTCATATATGATGCAAAAGCAAGAAACAACCTTATAGCTTCAATTCTTGCTACAGGAGCAAACACTTCATCATAGTCTACTCCTTCTTCTTGTCTGTATCCTTGTGCAACCAATCTTGCTTTGTTCTTGATAACATTTCCTCTTTCATCCCTTTTAACTCTGAAAACCCATCTTGTACCAATTACCTTCTTGCCATCTGGTAAATCACATAGTACCCAAACTTCTTGAAGCTTGAATTGTAGAAGTTCTTCTTGTATAGCTTCAACCCAACTCTATTTAGTTAAAGCTTGAGCTATATTCTTGGGTTCTTCTTGAGATATAAAGCAGGCAAACAGGCATGTTTGTTGATCCTTATGATTCCACCTATTTTGTTTATAAACAAAGCTAAGTAAAGCATTATGTTGCTGTGAAAAACCTTTAGCTTTTGTTCTTGTGAGCACTCCTGATGTTGAAGGTCCAATGATTTGATCCACTGGATGATTTTTATGAATTCTTGATGTAGGAGTTGATGGAACTTCAAGATCATTACCCAAATTTGTGAAGTCAGGATCTTTATGGGAATTTGAGAAAATACCTTCATCTTCTAACTCATCATCAGTGTCTACTAAGTCAGGCATGTTAGGATCATTTAAATCCGTAGTAGAACTCACAATTGGTTCGGCAGTACTTTGATCCAAAGTACTGTGATCCAAAGTACTATCATCCAAAGTACTGTGAATGTTTTCTTTGAACTTACCCTTTTTCTTTGCAGCTTCATAGGCTCTCCTTTGATCATCTTCATAGGATTTAGCTAGTGTTTCTTGAAAAAGCATCCTATTGAGTTCATCTTGAATTGCTTGATTTTCATTAGAGAGTATAGAAGTTGGTTCAACAGTACTTTGCTTCTTCTCAGTGGTTATGGGCTCTTCATCAGTAACGTCTTCTGATCTAACATTGACTCCATGAACAATATATTGTGAATCTTCTTCTTTGTGAACAACTTGATTTTCTTCTCTGACAGGCACGTAATTCATAGAAGGATTCAAACTATCAAGATCAAAATACCAATCAGGACCTTTTCCTTTTTGATTTTGTTGATCTTCCAGAAAATCAACATGAAGACATTCTTGAACCTTTTTGGTAACCCTGTTGTACACTCTAAAACCTTTGCTGTTGGTACAGTAACCCAATAAGTATCCTTCTTCTGACTTACCATCAAATTTTCCTAGAGAATCAATAGTATTGAGAATAGTCAGAGAGCATCCAAAAGGTTTTGGAAATGAATATTAGGTTTCTTACCCATAAGCAACTCATAAGGTGTCTTCATCTGAGGTTTCGTCACTGATACTCTATTCAACAGATAGCAAGCAGCACTTACAGCTTCAGCCCAAAATTGAATAGGTAATAAAGAATCTGCAAGCATTGTTCTTGCTTCTTCTATAAGTGTTCTATTCTTCCTTTCTACAACACCATTCTGCTGTGGAGTTCTAGCAATACTAAACTCCCTCTTAATCCCTTTCTTAGCACAAAATTCATCCATTAACTTGTTTTTGAATTCAGTCCCATTATCACATCTAATACCTCTAACTTTGAGTCTCAATTGATTTTCAAGGGCTATAATAAGATCATGAATAGCATCAAAAGTATCATCTTTAAATCCCAAGAAAAAGACCCAGCTAAATCTACTACAATCATCTGTTACAACTAAACAGTATTTCTTCTTATTTAAGCTTGAAACAGAAACAGGTCCAAATAGATCCATGTGCAACAACTCATAAGGCTCTCTGACAGTTCTTTCCTCAAGCTTTTTACATGAAGCTTTATGTTGTTTACCCTTCTTGCAAGCCAAACATGAATGATCAGTCTTGAAAGTTTTAGAAGGTAAACCTCTAACTAGATTGCACTGGTACAAAAAGTTCTGTTGGTCACGCCAAAAATGTGTGACGATATGCATATAGTCACGCACGTTTTTTTCGTCATGTGTGAAAAAAGGTCCCGCCACCGTAGGTGGCATATGGTCACATTGTTGAGTTCGTGGCCTTTTCCATCGAAAAAGAGTGACCAAAACCCCGAATATGTGTGACAAATTAGGCACAAGTTTTGTTGGATTAGTCATTATCAGTGACCATAAACACCTTATAGTCACATGAATGTTTTTTGAGAGAGACTATTGTTCGTCCTTTGGCCACATAAATATATAATATATGTGACATTTAAGATGATATATTCAAGTAAATGTGTATTTTGTGTGACTATTGATAATCCAATGGCCACATGAATATAGAATAAATGTGACGTTTGTGATGATTGAGTCACACAATGGGTGTTATTTTTTTGGAGTTAGTCACATACAATTTAACACAAAGTGGCCAAAAGTGTGAATAAGTGTGACCATATGCTGTTTAAAGTGAAGAAATGTGTATTTGTGTGACTATTGATCATCCAATGGCCACATGAAGTTTATGTTTGCATGGCCTTTTGTAATATTTAGTCACACAAAGCATGTTTGTTTTGGGTAGTTAGTCACATACCATTAATGATGCGTGGTTTTGTGACCTTACAACAGGTTTTACCTCTCAAGGGATCTCAAGAGGCTTACAACCCCACCAGGCAGTGTACCTGACCGATGTAGTATAGGATAGTGGTAAGTACGGGGGATTGATCGTTCTCTCACAGGGAATAGTGTTGGTTAGGACAGAAAAACTACTCTAATAGGTCTAAGGGTGAAGGAAGATTCTTTTTGTATTTTTATATTTTTAGGAAAGCAAGTAAAATCTCGGTTTTGAAGGAGTGGGCGGAATTAGTTGCTAGTCAACTAACCCAAAATTACTACAATTGCAAGTAAAATAAAATAACTAAACTATTTGGTTGTGAAAACTATATGGAGAAAAGTTGTGTTTACTTAGACTTCATTACTCCCTAACTATCTTTTACCGGTTAATTGATATGTATGTTACTTGTATGGATGAAGGGTGTATTCCTAATAACTCATGGAGTGGCATACATATCTCTCCAATTCTATGAGCTCTTATCTCCTCCTATGCCATGCACAGCACAACCATAGGGATTGTAAACAGTGGCTCATGCGTTAAATACTACCTTAATAGCCTATTATGCCTTGGCTACATGTTTCCCAAGACGTTCAAGCACGTTACCATAAAGGAGGTTGGCCAGTTTTCTTGCGCCTAACATTGATGGAACAATCATCCCAACAAACAACAACACATCAATTAACCAATAATTAATAGTTAGGTTTCATTAGATCTAAGCAAACACAAAAGAATTTAGCCAAGCATGTTAATTGAAAGACAAGCAAAAGAGATAATCAACCAACACATAGACATATTGATTGAATTAAAGTGAAGACTTATCTTTAATTAAGCATGAGGGTTCCAAGTGTTCGAAACCCTAAAAAGTACATAAAATTCGTCTTGGGTTTGGTGCCAAAAGTTCTCCACAAAGTTCCACACTTAATGAATGAAAAATAGAAAACTATATATAGATTTTACATTCTGACGGCGTTAGGTTATAGAGGCTGACGCCGTCAGCTCGCCGCCATTAGGTTTCTCGGATGGCCTAGATCCACTTCTGACGCCGTCACTCTTTATTCCTCTCTGGGCCGTCACTCTTTAAATCATAACCTGACG
>LBNU01029609.1:60910-84275 GCA_014162995.1 Artemisia annua
CCCCCTCCTCTTTCGTACGACACCACCGAGCCACCACCATCGTCCCCCACCTTCCTATCGACGGTAAATCACCACCACTCGCCGCCCTTTTTATTTATTTTGATTATTTTCAAAACCCTAATTTTTAATTTTTATTTAATCCGATTTTATTATTATATCTTTTATAAAAATGTTTTTGTTTAATGTTTTTAATATAAAACTTGTGTGGAAACTAGTTTTGGGTCGTATGGCCTCAACTCGGTCGCGACTCGGTCTCAACTCACCGAGTCAACTCGTGACTCGGTGATTATTTATGTTTTGGTGTTGTTTGGTGACGAAGGGAGTATAGATTTGTGTTTGGTTCGAATTTTTAAGGGTCCGTTTGGTTTGTTTGTGGCTCGACAGCCGGCTGCCACCACCACCGAGCCATGGTGGTGGTGGTGGTGGGTTAAAATTATTATTATTATTGTTTTGGTGTAATTTGGGTACATGGAATTGGATTTGGATGTGTTTGGTATAAGCCGAAGTGATATGGGATTGTTGGTTTGGTTTAGGTTTAGCCGAATAGGTTAGGATTTGGTTTTGGTTATTGGTTTGAGGCGAGGTGTTAAGGGATTGGTGTTGTTATTACGGATATGGTTATGGGTCTCGGTTGGTTATTATTATTATTACCATTATTATTATTATTAATAGTTTTAATTGGTTAAACGGTAAATTATAATACGGGATAATAACTATGTAACTTAAAATACAAATTGGTATAGTTAATTGGATTTGGATGACGGACTTGGATCCGCAATTGAGACTTGTGATTATATGACTTGTGAACTTGTATTGGACGTATTGGATTTGCGGCTATGGTTATTTGGACTTATGGACCCTTTGGTACACGAGACGGTAGGGTACGTTAGGCCCTTAAAGATCTTAACGTACCTGGAACCCGAACTATACGAAATGGTCGATAAACCTGAACAACTAATGGACTACGTGAATGATATATCCAATCATATTAATATCTATACTTTATAAAATATTAACGTTGTTTGAATATAAAAAGAGTCGTTGACTCGGGAAATGTTCTATAAACGGGCAGGTCATGCCGAAATTTTATAAAATTATTTATTATCTTCAAATTATTATATCAACTATTACTCTATTTCGAAACCCTTTTATTTCAACTATTATTTTGGGAAAATGGGTAAAACCGAGACTTATTAGTGATTTGTTTATTTTATTCGAGTGTGTCCTAATTTCCTTTTCTTCTTTTCATTTCTTTTGACGATTTCCTTCGAGTATTCATTCGTCTTTCTTGTATGTTTTGTTGATTCGCCGACTTATTCTTTTTCTATCTTTCTTCCACACGAGACTTCTTTTGAAAACTATTTTCTTTCAAACGCCATTGTCTTTTATAAAACTTTATTTAAGCATTGTTTATTAAAGTATTCGAGTACCATTGCTGAGTTATGATATTTATAATGATTAGGTTGTGCTGAGGATTATTTGCTGTGAGGCATTATTTGATTGGTTGATATATCTCGTTTCCTGCTATTGTTAAGGTGTGATTCATAGCCCCACTTTTTATCTTTCAAATGTTTATTAACCCTTGGGGTGAGATACATGCTTTAAATGTTTTCTGAGCACAAGTATTTTTTAGTATGCTTTCCTGATTGGTATGCTTTCCTGACGATGTGCTAAGTAGCTCTGCCTTGCCATTGCAAGACCCTCAGATCATGAACCATTAATCACTTGCGAGTGAACGCGAATATAGGGATATAGGCCTATAGGAATTGACCCTCCCACTCCTTTTGCTGGATAGGCAAATTGTGGTGTACTATATTCGATTTTGTCGGGTAATTGGCAAGTACTCGGCCTTGGGGGCACTGTTATATTATGAATTTCCGCGGTTATATTGATATTATGATTGTGGTTAACGTTTGCGTTTTATGAGCTTAGCATCATCAACAATGTTATATGCACAGGGATGCCTCTATACATTGGTTGTTATCTTGATTTCCCGATATTAGCATATGTTGCTCATATCTTATGATTAAAACCTTGTGCTCAACTTTATATTTTAAACCTATGGATTACACTCAACCTTTGTGTTGACTTTTAAGCATGTGTTCTCAGTGACTAATGATATTAATGCTTAGCTTTGGCATGTGACGTTTTGGGCGTGGAGGAGTGGCTAAGGCTGGAGAGGCGATTCTGTCAAGGCAGCTTAACTACTTTCACTACCTTATTTTCCATGTCATTCGTAAAACCTTTTTGTGTCTTTTACCATTTCCGCTGCTAAACTTTGTCTATTTTCCGCTGCAAACTCTATTTACTTTTTCCGCTGCTACTTTGACTTAAGAGTACTTGTACTCTAAACGGTTTGTAATTCGAATGATGTGTTTGGTCACATTTATAAACGTCCCGAGTCGTGGTCGTTAGCTATAAATGTGCTTGGTTTCTATTTGCGTAATACCCCCAGCACGATAGCTGCCATATTTGAGTTGGGGTGTTACATTCACTCAAGTTTCCTACTGCTGACACACAGGGTATATCCTTGGTTGATAAAACTTCTCAAAATGATCCAAGTACTCCTGGTTTGGTAGAAATATATGTTGATACAGATTGATACAGATGATGAAGCTCTTGAAGGTGAAATTTTTGGTGTAGAGACTGACTTCAACAATATGGAACTTAATATTCCTGTCAGTCCAACAAAGACAACAAGAGTAAACAAGAATCATCCAAAGGATCAAATTTTGGGTGATCCATCATCAAATGTTCAAACAAGGAAGAAAACAAATGAGCAACAAGATCTACTTCACAAAGGTTTCTTTGCTAGGTCTCTTCATCAAAGGAATAGCCATAAATATCTGCAAAATTGCCTATTTTCCTGGTTTCTATCACAAATGGAACCCAAGAATGCTTGTAAAGCCTTACAAGATTCAAGCTGGGTGGAAGCTATGCAGGAAGAACTTCTACAATTTAAGATTCAAGAAGTTTGGACCTTGGTAGATCTGCCTAATGGGAAGAGGGCTATTGGGACAAAATGGGTTTTCAGATGCAAAAGAGATGAAAGAGGCATAATGATTAGAAACAAAGCAAGGTTAGTTGCTCAAGGATATACACAACAAGAAGGCATTGATTATGATGAAGTGTATGCACCAGTAGCCAGGATTGAGGCCATTAGACTGTTTTTGGCTTATGCTTCATATAAAGACTTTGTGGTGTATCAAATGGATGTGAAAAGTGCTTTTCTGTATGGGGAAATCAAAGAGGAGGTTTATGTGTCACAACCACTTGGCTTTGAAGATCCAAATTTCCCTGACAAAGTCTAGAAGTTGAAAAAGAACTGTATGGATTGCATCAAGCTCCCAGAGCATGGTATGAAAAGTTGTCAATCTACTTGTTGGAATGTGGTTACCATAAAGGTAGGATTGATAAGACTTTGTTTATCAAGAAACATAAAGATGATATTCTGCTGGTTCAAGTCTCTGTTGATGACATCATCTTTGGTTCTACAAGCAAAGCTATGTGTGAGGAGTTTGAGAAAATCATGAAGGATAAGTTTTCAATGAGTTCTATGGGAGAACTCACAATCTTTTTGGGAATACAAGTAAGACAAAAGGATGATGGGATATTTATTAGTCAAGATAAGTATGTGACTGATATTTTGAAGAAATTTGGTTTCAGTGATGCAAAACCTGCAAAGACAACTATGGAGAAGGACAAGCCATTTTTGAAAGATGAAGATGGCAAAGATGTGGATGTTCACTTGTACAGATCAATGATTGGTTCATTGATGTATCTTACAGCATCAAGACCAGATATCATGTTGTGCTTGTGCAAGATATCAGGTTACTCCTAAAGAATCACATCTCAATGCAGTAAAGAGGATATTTAGATACTTGAGGCATCAACCAAAATTGGGGCTTTGGTATCCCAAGGATTCACCTTTTGAGTTGTAGGCTTTCTCTGACAGTGATTATGATGAGGCTAGCTTAGATAGAAAATCCACAACAGGAGGTTTTCAATTTCTTGGAAGCAGGTTGGTGTCATGGCAATGTAAGAAACAAACTGTGGTGGCAAATTCTACAAATGAAGCTGAGTATGTGGCTGCTTCAAGTTGCTGTGGTCAAGTGCTTTGGATGCAAAACCAATTGTTGGACTATGGGTACACTTTTATGAACACCAAAATTCATATAGACAATAACAGTACCTTATGCATCATTAAAAATACTGTTTTTCATTCTAAAACAAAGCATATTGAGATAAGACACCATTTTATAAGAGATTGTTATGAGAAGAAGTTGATTCAAATTGTTAAAATCCATACTGACAAAAATTTTGCAGATCTACTTACCAAACACTTTGATGTTGGTAGATTTCAATTTTTAATTGCAAGTATTGGAATGATCAATCTTTAAAGAAAACTTATCTCTCTATGAAATGTGCTGTTAAATCAACTTTGCTGCTATATGGTCATTCTACTGCTGAGTTTGATTATGCATTAGTGTTATTGTGGACTTGTATGCTTTGTGGTGTTGGACTAATATTTTGCAGGATAAGCTCAAATTGATGATTTTGCTGTTTCTACAAGATGCAAATTAAACAAGAACAGTAAAATTTCATTCATACTTAAAAGTGCAAATTACAAAAGAAAGTTCTGCCAACACAAAAGCTTGCATACATCAAAAGACTCCTAACAAATTACTCCATGGGTCTTTTCCATTTGTTCTTTGGGTCAGGCATCTGCTTTTGTACACCCCTGGCTTGCATATTCTTGTTCCACAACTTTTTGCAAGCAAGTCCTACCACAATTTTGAGAGGAGGTGGACGAGATGGTTGAGGATGTTCAGCACTGGTATTGGCCTAAGAGATGCTGCTGCCTTCTCAAGTTCTTGTTAAAATACTTCTTCAAGACGACTTGTATGATCCTCTGCTTCTGAATCATACACCCACCTTGGAAGGTGAGAAAGATCTTCATCATCTTCATCAGAAGATTAAGGAGTTTTCCGCTTAATTGTAGAAAGAGATGATATGATTGGAGCATTGATATCATGTTTCATCTTACCTGCCTGCTCCTTTGTTCTGCATCCATTCCTTGGTGTACGATAGGGTGGTAAGTATGGGGGAAAAGGTGTATTATCCCATGAGGAATCAGATGAATAAGAGGAAATTTCTACAATTTCGGGTTTGGAAGACATGTTTATGATTGTGATTGTGTGTTTTTGGAAGTGATTAAAGTTTTCAATGATATATTTGGGAGAGATTAGATCCCCTTTTATTACGGCAAAATTAACTCTTAGGTGAGTTAATGCTTGGTTGGTGATTGAAGTTAATTTTTGGTTATCGGGGCATTAATTATGCAGATTTGTTTGACTTTTGACTTCTTGACCAAGAAAAAGTCAGTCTACTGTTGAGATAAGAATGTGCAGACAACTCTGCTGCTAGGCTAATGATTCTGCTGCTAGGTATATTTCTCTGCTGCTGGTTCTGCTGCTTCACAGGGTTCTGCTGCTAAGTTTCAAAGTGTAAGGGCGGTTATGTAACTTCTCTCAAACAGTTTAAAAACCCAATTGGATCTCACAATTAGTTTTACGCGCTTACAATTGAAGTATAATCAAACCCTAACACTCTCTTATCATCAATATCAAAAATCCCCAAATTCCCAAACCCTAATTCATTGAATCGTCACGCACATGGGCTGAGAATCACAACAATGTTGCACTTTTGGATGCATTCGTGGTCCCTCAAGGTTTCACAGACATGGATAAATTCATCAATGCTACTTCCATTAGGTATGCATTAACTGTGAACCCTACTATATATAATTCCTACATTAAACAGATTTGGTTTACTGCAATAGTCAAAACTATAAATGGAGAAAAACAGATTAAGGCCAAGGTAGATGATCAACAAGTACTTGTCACGAAATCATCTATAAGAGAAAGTCTTCTCTTTGATGATGAAACAGAGACTAAGTGTCTTGCTAACACTGCCTGTAACACCCCAACCCAACAAGGGTAAAAGTGCTACATTATGGTGACATATCAAAGCATATACAGACATACAACATATGTATTATAATTGAATTACAAGGTTACAAACGTTTCATGATCACTAGTGACATGACTCATGTGTGGTGAGTGATTTCTCCACCGTCCCTTTGATTATGGTCTGCATGGAATGGGTAAGGCGAGCATGGATGCATCCTAGGTCTTTATCTGGATATCTGTCTATCTGTGGTATTATCTGTTATCTGCGTGAATGTGGCTGTGTGTGAATACACGTCCTTCCCAACCCATTGAGGTCACCCCTCTTTTATATCTGATATTCTGAGGCCTCCGCCTCTGTTGCATATGAGGCGATATACTGTTGATTATCTGATCCTGTTCTGGGCACGTGGTTGAAATACTGAATACTTTGTCTGCAGCCTTAACTTAGATTAAACTTAAACTGGTAACGTACACTGAATCTTTTCTTATTAATATTTATTCACCTTGGATTGCCATTATTTTTATGCTAGACCATTCTGATACTCATCCAATGCAACATATTCGGTCTCTTTTCTTCTGTTTCATATTACCCTTTTGTTATATCTGTTCACTGGGCTTTTTAAGCTCAGCCGCGTTTTCCTTTCCCCGCGGCAGGTTTTAGAAGGAAGCTGGGTTATGGGTGAAGAGTGCAAATAGGAGTTTAGAGAAGATTCTGCGTGGTTATATTCCAAGTGGTTTTGATAAGNCAAAAGTAGATGTGAGCAATAGCTGTGAGCTGTAGCCACAGCTCACAGCTTTTTAAAGAAGCATTGGAAAAATGAGTTTTCCTAAAAAATAGCAAAGCTCACCGCTCTTTTGTCAAACGAACATTAAAAATCAAAAAGCTCATTGCTCACCGCTCATCGCTCCAAAAAGCTCCAAAAAATTCTGCGCCAAACATAGCCTCAGTAACCGTCTTTCAGTATTACCATATAGTAAATTTCTAAAAAGGGATTATATGATACGCCTTTGGATAACTACCTTTTATTTAGTTGTATTCGAGTCATATTAGGAAAGAGTTATATGAGTCATTATCTAGGATAGTATCTTTTATTTTGTGAGTTTATCTTGTATCGACTTGTGATACAAGTTAGGGATTATTCGGTATTTATATACCGCGTCATTCATTAATGAAAAGTATGATTTGTCTAATAAAAATATCTCTGGTTTTCTTCTCTAATATTCTTAAGGAGCTCGCGCCCGCTTGAAGTGGTGCCCTATCCCGATACAACCTTAACGGGTCGTATCATTATAATTCTCCTTTTTATTGTATAAATAGATAAATGCTAACGAGTATCATTTATTTATATTAAATAAAGGATTATGATTAAAGATGTTAAAAAACTTGTGTTCTAAGGCTTCCCTCTAATTGAACAAAATTATATTTTGTGTTCTAAGGCTTGCGTCTAATTGAACAAAATTATGTTTACACACGCAATGTAATTTTAATAAAATAAATACCATCTTTTTTTTAGATTGCCCCGTGAAATATGAAAAATTAAATAAAAGTTGCGAAGAAATACGAATACAGCGTTGTGATATACTTGGTAGAGATATTTTATATTTTTTATTGTCAAACATACTTTTTTTTCTCGTTATATAAACAATACATTTACCATGGCCTTTGGATACAAACTTTGTAGCCCATAATGCATTGGGCTTGCCCATACCCGACCATTTGTTTTTGGTACCCGTCCGAGACCAAAATCGTCTCTCACATCCCTCTCCCATTAGTTCTCATGTCTGATTGTAATCCGACAAAACAAAAGCTTCGGCCGCCTGAATTTTACCCGATCCGACACCGATCGATTTTTGAATATTTTATTGTGTCTATAGTGATTTGTGATAGGGTGTAAACCGATCATTTTAATGTTGTATGATTGCCCTTTGTGAAGTTGTACAGAAACCGGCTTTTTTATAGCCACATATTTTCCATTTATGTTCTTGAAGCTTCTTATCTCATACATCTTGATATGTGATGTTGTTAGGTTGTTTTTTTTGTGGCTCACGATGTGGTGAGCCAACTTTGTATTGGTTTGAGTTAGAATCTATTCAATTGTCTTGATTGGGCCTATGGTTTTCTGCTTTTTGTTATGAGTGATAAACTGATTTTGGGTTTTCTGATGGAATGTTTGTATGGCTTTCAAACTAAGGTATGCATTTTTTTATTTTACTTTAAAAAAAATGGGATTTAATAAATGTGTGGATAAAAAGAATGGATTTTTTGTTTAGAAAAAATTTCTTTTTACTGAATTTGTTGTTTCATAGCGTGATTGTAGAATTAATGAGGTTCGTTGGTTCCAGGCTATCTTACTGAAATTTCTTAAAGGGTATATGTTGGTATGTTATTATTTTTTCCTTTTGGGTGATATAAGTGATGTTTGCAAATGGGTTTAGGTTAAAGTTAGGATTTTGAATAGTTTTTATGTAATAATACTATAAGTGTGTTTGGATTGTTGATAAAAACAGCTAATTAGCTTATTGTAATGTGAATTATTTACATGAGATGACATTTGGCTTATAATTTTTTGTAGTTTTGGGTTTGGCGGTGTCTTGGTTGCAAAAGGCGTCGAATAGTCAGGTTTCTTTTCGGTCCACATTTTACTTACGCCCGTATCTTGGCGGGGCAGCCATAATCCCAATGTGCTTGCAGCCATGGCGGGAGTTTTGAGGCAATGATGAAGTTTAACGGCTTCAATCAAATCCGTGAATCTCCGTGTCTTGGCGGGGCAAACTATTAGGTTTGCAGCCATGCCGGATGTATCCATTTTTTGAGACTACTAATCAACTGAGCCTCATAGCGTGATCTGAAAATCAACGACAAATTTTTTATTAGGGGTACCAACAACCAAATGTTCGGGTATGGACAACCTAAAGAAGTATGGGCCATTTTGTTGGCCAACATCTATCATGGTAAATGTATAGTTTATATATTGACCTGATTTTGGCGGCGTGTTGGTTGCAAAAGGCATCGAAAAGGCGAGGTTTTTTTGGGCCCACATTTTACTTACAGTTGTATCTTGGCGGGGCAACCATACTCCAAATGTGGTTGCAGCCATGGCGGGAGCTTGAGGCAACGATGAATTTGAATGGGTTAGATTAAAGTCGTGAATCTTCGTGTCTTGGCGGGGCAAACTATTAAGTTTGCAGCCATGCCGGATGTATCCGCTTTTTGAGATTACTAATAAATCTAAGCCTCATATTGACAAATGAAAATCAATGAGAGATTTTTGAATATATGGGCGGGTTACAACATATTAAGGTTTCATTGTGTGTGTTTCAGTAGGTGCGTTCAGAGCGTGTGATCAGGGGATGTGGGTTGTGATCTGGGGGTGACTAACAGTCGTTGGCATACTTGGTGTTTTATATGATGCTGATGTATAATCAAATTAACATGCTTTTAGTAACACATGCTTTTAGGGGACATGTATAATCAAATTAACCCACCACCACCGTAGGAAATCACTATTGAAACACGCCCGCTGAACCACAATTCCCAAACCCCTGAACCACCACCATGTGATCAAGGGATGTGGGTTTGACTAGCGGTTCGAGTCTGTGTCTAAATTAACATGCTTTTAGGAAGCGAAGTAATAGGAGTGTGATTCAGGTATGTTTCAAAGGGTATAAGTTTTATACAATTTTTGAGTTTTTAGGTTTTTCGTGATTTTGGTGTATTGAGTTAATTGATGTTTTGTTTTGTTTTGTTGATCTAGGGGTTTACTACGATTATGAGAAGCACTTTTGGAGACCGACAAGTGAGAGGTGCAGAGAAAGTGGAAATAGTTTGTGTTCATAATTTTAAGAATAAGCTTGGTCAAGGCAAAAAAATGCAACCAGGTTAATTGATGGAAGACAACAACCAAAAGAATGGCGAGAAATCTGACATTCCAAATGTATTTTGTATATCTTTATGACTTTGAAATGTATTATGTTGGGTCTGTAATCGACCCAAATTGTCTCTGACAAATATTTAAATATAAAATAGCCTAATACACCCTCTGAAGGTCAGTGAGCATAAAAGTCTCTGATAAAAATCAGAAAGAATGTCACTTCAAAATTATCATATGAACTTGATAGTTATCAAAAGTGAAATACTCTCTGATAATTATAAGAGAACATGTCTCCCTAATTATTATCAGAATGTGTTGCTCACTGATAAAAGAAATATGTGACTGTTGTATAAAGCTAAACCAATTGTCTAGCTTCAGGGACGTCAAAGACCATCTGAAGAAAACACTTCACAAACTCTTGCAGTGTAAGGGAGTGATTTACAAGGAGCTACAAACAAAACCAGGGTCACTGAGATCTAAAAAATGTTTCTCTGACTCTGAAGACTTAGTTCAGTTTTAACAACCTCAACCTCTGAAAGATAGTATTGTGTATGTAGTAGAATAATGTCCATAATATTTGTTCTAAGGGCATGTCTTTAGCATAAATTCCTGTTGACAATATAATTTGTAACAAAGTTTTGTGATTAATATATACTTCACAATTTCAAAAAAGAAAAAAAAATGATATCTTTTACTCTTTTCAATTATTTTTATCTCTAATTTTGTTTTAGTGAAAGAACCTCTATTTACATAAATTTTCATTATATTGAGAACTCGTGAACAAAGAATAAAATATATTATTTTATTTTTCTGTTTGAGACCGAACTCATATTAAATTCCTGGTTTGGTGGTTTACTTCGACACCTATTGTTTGTTATCTTTTTATAAAAGGGAAAGATATGCTTTGTTACTTATTTAGTTTCACTGAAATAAATATGTGCTTATGAAAAGTTCTTTTAATGCTAAAAATTATTTTATGAGAAATAAGCATACTTCTTTTGTCGCAAAATAAATTTCTAATTTTTATTACATAAAGTTTTAGGAAATATCACCAACTTTACTCTCCATCAATCAAATATCATCTCCACTATCTAAACTTTCTTTTGGTCGGTTGAAATGCAAGATAAATATTTATTTTGAGACATCTCAAAATAAAAACATGAACATTTATTTTGGGGCAAATGGAGTAATAAGTTTATCAGAACACTATCTTAACAAAAGCATAGGTATCATAAGGTGATGGCAGCGATTTATTAAATCTGTTGGCTATAGATTAACGTTTGATATGACACTCTACATTTCTTTCTTTGTTTTCTATATAATTGGAGAACCCCCAATGTTCTTTGCTTTTCTATACAATGAATCCCAAAGAGTTTTTTCAGTTACTACTCGAGTCCTATACATATACATGAAATATGTAGTAGGCCATTTTATGGCTTAAATGCATGAAGCTCATCCATTGTACATAGTAGTTGCATATTTACGTGTAAAATTTAACCTAAAAATATACAAGGTTTTTTTCGTGTTCACTATGTGTTTATAGGTGTAAGTATGTATATTATGCTACATAACAATATGTTAAAAAAAAAAAAAAAAAAAAAAAAAAAAAAAAAAACTATTTGTCAAAATAACATTGATGGGTTGAATGAAGCAAGTTAACTGGCAATATTATTGTACTGTATGTTGAGTAGCACATTATTATCGTAATAACTCTTCTAGCAGGGATATTATTACCATCCCCCTTAATTTGTTTACCGTTAACTTCATTTTGTGAATGAAAATTATTGTGCAGTTGATTAAAAGTATTGTCTAACGACTTAGGCGGACACTTATTATAATGATTTTGTTAAAATAAACTATTTGTCAAAATAACATTGATGGGTTGAATGAAGCAAGTTAACTGGCAATATTATTGTACTGTATGTTGAGTAGCACATTATTATCGTAATAACTCTTCTAGCAGGGATATTATTACCATCCCCCTTAATTTGTTTACCGTTAACTTCATTTTGTGAATGAAAATTATTGTGCAGTTGATTAAAAGTATTGTCTAACGACTTAGGCGGACACTTATTATAATGATTTTGTTAAAATGTTCATCTAAATTGCGATCTTACATGTTAGATTGTTGAACCCTTACATAAGCTTAGATCAATTTATCAAAGATTTATTTCAACTGCATTATATTTTACATTATCATTATTATTTTATCATTAATATACTAATTATTTTTTTGTAGTTTTATCAGAATAAAATCATCACCGGACACAAAATCATGTACTGGTCAACATTGTCTTCACCGATATTTTTAAAAAATACATGAAGTAAAACAAAATTTTGTATAGAAAATTTGAAAAAAAATCTTGCCCAAACTAAGAAATCGTCTTTCTGGTTTTATTCATTCAAACTCCATGCACATCAGCTCATGTTTATAACTCCACACATTTCACATTTATAACTAACATACTCAAAACAAATAAAAAGTCACTCAAAGTTTAAATGCAGTTCAATTTGAGCTTTAGATTCAACTGTATTTAAACAAATTACTTGTATCCATACAAACATTTTAAAACAAACATTTTGTGCAAAACGCTAACTTGCTAATTGCTAGTTGCTTCAAAACGTTTGTTACCAACCATGACCAAATTTATACCTTAAACACGAAAAATAAACACTAAAACGCACCAAAAATGTTCTCTCTATCCAACCCAAGTAAGCCCAATATCGGCTCATTAAGAAATGATAGATAGCAAAATAAAATCCACTAGGGTTGTAAATATATTCTTGTGTTGTCCCTCTTTACACATCTTCGCCGTCACAAAACATTTTAGTCTCATCAGTTTTCCGGCGAGAAAAACACGAAAAATGGCGTTGTCAGCAAAGGAAGCAGACATCCAAATGATGTTGTCTGCTGAGGTTCATCTTGGTACCAAGAACTGTGATTTCCAGATGGAGCGTTATGTCTTTAAGCGCCGAAATGATGGTATACATATACATGCTTTTTCCTTTATTTAATAATTTATAAGATGGTTAATGTTTTAGTGTACAACGTTGTTTTTATATATGTTTGTGTTTGTTTTGTACTAAATGTATATGTAAATGTATAGATGTGGTTTGTCATAGTTTATTACTACGTAATATGTTTTTATACTCTAATGAATAAAAGTGCTCATTTTATTTTTAGCTGGAATGAGGATTTGTATTGTTATGATGCTTTTCTTGTGTGAGTTTTTAGGATTGTGAAATTAGTGTAACTGTGTAAGCTTTGTGTTGGTTATGTTAGTTTGTTTTGTTGTTGATAGAAGCTGTTAGGGGAGGTATGGGATTAATTGCAAAAAGGGTTTTTACGCTCGTTACATTGTTTTAAAATCTAAAGCAGATAAGTGATCACATACATTGTTTTTTTTTAATGAAAACCGCTTGTTTGTTTGTTTTATAAAAATGGGCACTGTAAATAAACAATTCTAAACACTTCTGTTTAGTCATGATCAAATAATGAGTGGATCTTGTTTTATTGTTTTTCTACTTGGTAGGGTAATGATTGTTTCAACCGCACTAACATATTAGTCTTATGTACTTTTTTGGTACTTAATTAAAACAGATGTCCATATGACTGTTATGTATTTTTTTGGAACTTAATTAAGACATATCTCCATATAAGTGTTATTTAATTTTTGGGTAGTTATTTAAAATAAATGTCAAACCATTTTAGTCAGTAAACCATTATCAGGAAGAAACGTATATGAAAGGTGTTAATCTACTGACAAAGATGTAACGTGACGTCGTGACCTGAAAAAGTTTGACTCCGCCTATGTCACCACAGCCGTAGCCGAACTCATACATAACTTTATCAACCTTCCAGTGATACAGTAGGGGCAGCAAAGACTTCCCGCAGAGACGGCAGTAGAGGCTTACGGACGCCTGTAACACTGTTTCAGAATTAAAGGTAAATTAACACACAGATCTACAAACAAGATGTAGAAATCTATGAAAAAAAACCTTCAAGCATTAATTACTAGTACAAATCTATTATCTAGCTTAAAAGAATACCTCAGAACTTTGATAAACATCTCGGGTTGTTGAAACGTCCAGTAGTTGTGAGGATTGCTAGTTGACAGGTTGGCTTGTAGTGAGATCCGTTGGTCGTCATGGTGGAAGCTGAGAATATTGGTGAGGTGCAGACTGTTTTTTAGATGGAGGAAGATGAGAATAGAGGATCTAAATGATGTTTGGAAGATGAGTATGTGTTGGAGGAAGATGAGAGTGTGTTATTTATAACATGAGTGAGGTTAATTAGGTGAGTGGTTAGTTCATTAAATATGGTATTAATTGTAGTAAAGTGTTCCTTCCCCAAGAAGCTTGTTGTTAAACAAATAGAAAAAAAAAGTTGCCCAATACGAGTTGCTCAACAAAGTACAGGTTGCCCTATACATTATACCCGACACATACCTTACAAGTACTATTCACTTTGTGTACTTTAATATAAAATATGTGGACACGTGTCACTTTCATGTTGAGTCGCTCAATTTAGAAGTTGCCCTGATCCCATATGAGAAATGAAAAAAAAATCTAAAAGTGGGTACAAGTACAAGTCGCGTGGTCCAGTTTCGGAATTACCCCCATGAAATATGAGACTACTTTCTTAATGGTTATATTGGTTTGCAGATAATTTGTGTTGGAAAAAGGGTGTTGGATTGGGGTATAAAAGGGGAACATGGGGTAATGGATGAAGCCTTTCTAATGTAGCAACCATTTTATCATAGATAGTGAGTCAGGGAAGGCTGCCATGGCATGCTCTTTGGTTTGTTTACATTAGTTAAAAGAAATGTAGTTCATTAGTTCTTGTTCTATCTTTTTGGTGTATCGTTGTAGATGAGGCCTTCATGATTTGATACCATTCTACTAAGCTTAATGAGTCTTGGAGAACTGCTATTTCTTGGTCTTTGGTATTTTCCAGTGAATGTAAATGTAGTCCACAACTGTACTGGTAATTAAGAAGTGAAATATGAAGTGGTTGATGAATCATATAGTTGATGATGAAAGGCTTATGTTGTTAAGATTGTTGATATGTGTACTAGAAGTATTCTTATAGTGATGTGTTTAGGTTGAAGTATAGTATTGTGTATGTAGTAGAATAATGTCTAAAATATTTGTACTAAGGGCGTGTCTTTAGCATAAAATTCTGTTGATAATGTAATTTGTAACAAAGTTTTGTGATTAATATACACTTCACAATTTCAAGAAAGAAAAATAAAATAATATCTTTTACTCTTTTCAATTATGTTTATCTCAGCCAACTCTAATTTTGTTTTAGTGAAAGTGCCTCTATTTACTTAAATTTCCATTATATAGAGAACTCGTGAACAAACAATAGTTTTTGCACTTTCAAACTCTATATAGTTGCGTATTGTTATTTATATATTGAATGTTATTTGATTTCAATTCCAGTTTGAGACCGAAATCATATTAACTTTTCGGTTTGAGACCGAACTCATATTAAATTCCCGGTTTGGTGGTTTACTTCGACACCTATTGTTTGTTGCTCATAGAAAAAACATTATAGCTGAATATTTTTATAAAAGGAAACATATGCTTTGTTTTCACTGAAATAATATGTGCTTAAGAAAAAACTCTCTACATGTCAAAAATAATTTTATGAGAAATAAACATGTTTTTTCCATCGCAAAATAAATTTCCACTTTGTAATACATAAAGTTTTAGGAAATCTCACAAACTATACCCTCCACCAATCAAATATCATATCACTAACTAAACTTTTTTTTTTCTTCTTTTTTGATTGGTTGAAATGCAAAATAAATAGTTATTTTGAGACATCTCAAAACAGAAATATGAATGTGTATTTTGAGATGAATGGAAGAATAAGTTAATCAAAACACTCTATGAATACAAGCATAGGTATCATAAGGTGATGTCTGATGGCTAGAGGTTAACGGTTGCCATGATACTCTACATTTCTTTCTTTGTTTTCTATATAATTGGAGAACCCCCAATGTTCATTGTTTTTCTATACATTGGATCCCAAAGTTGGGTGGCAAATAGTTGAAGTCAATCTGAATAGGTCTAGACATTTAAAGTTTTTTGTGTTCCTACTCGCGTCCTATATATATACATGAAATATGTTGTAGGCCATTTAAATTTTATGGCTTAGATGCATGAAGCGCATCCATTGAACATAGTGGTTGCAGATTTACGTGTAAAAATGTTGGATTTTAAGCTAAAAATATACAAGGATCTTTTCCGGTTATGTTCATTATGTGTTTAGAGGTGTGAATATGTATGCAATGCTAAAATAACAGTATGTTTATACCCAATAGTAATGCCTTTATAAGTTATGTAAGGAAGCTTGGTGGTATGTAAAATGGGGTTTAAAATAGGTACTTAACACTACCTTTTGCCAAAATAACATTAATGGGTTGAACGAAGCAAGTTAACTCGTAGTATTACTAGTATGTTGAGTAGCACATTATAATTGGAAGAACTCTTCCGCACGGAGATTCTTACCATCTCCCTTAATTTGTTAACCGTTAACATCGTTTTGTGACTCAAAAGTGATTGTGTTGTTGATTAAAAGGATTGTTTAACGATTTAGTTGGACACTTATTGTAATGAAGCTGAAGTGCCCAAGACATTTTGTTATTTGTGAAAAACCCTTTAAGTTTCTCCCATAAATCTTTAGCAATGCATTTTCATCAGTGATATGTTGAAGTAAACTAGATTCAATTGTATTATAGAACCATGTTTTAACACGAGAACGGAGAATCAACAGATTGCCAATCTTCATCATTGTCAGCTTGAGGTTTTGAGTCACCAGTAATGTGACCAATAACTTTAGTACTTCTGCGTATGTCCATAAAAATATTACACCAAAGCTTGTACTTTGATTCATCAACTGAGAGTTTGAAACTAAGCGATTGATAGACGTCCTGAAGGGAAAGGGCAAGTGTACTAGATGAAGGTGAAGTAGTGGTTGATGTGGTCATGGTAATAATAACAACAAAAGATCAAATAACTAAATCAATACACAGAATTTAAGACAATAGAAAGGAGAGCATACCGCAAGTAGAAGAAACAAAACAATAATGCTCGACGAGAGACCACGTGAAACTAGTTGCTTATCGGGTGTATGGTTAAGCACTTGACGGATCACACAAAAAAAATAAAACAACAATATTGATGTCGAAGTTATGTGTAGTTAGCTGTGGCAACGGATGACGCGTTTAGAACCTTAGGTATGTCTGTCATTGGTAGGGCAAAGCAAAGAAGAAAAAAACACAAAAAAACAAAGTTTATATCGGTTTATTGTCCGGCGGTGGAACCTATTATTCAATTCAATATATGAACTAGAAGGGGCGGAGGGAGAGGGTGGCTAGTTGGTGCTAGGCCCCCGCAGGGGCGGAGCCATAAATTTTTGCTAGGGGGGGCACATTTTGATAATTTTTAGAAACTACATTACAAAATGGTTATTAAAGGGGTAAATACAAAAAAATCGGATATTATAGAAAATTATACTACAAATTTTTTTACTGGGGGGCACGTGAACCCCGAGAGCCCTCCCTATCTCCGCCCATAGCCCCCGTCAACCAATCCATTTATCCAGTGTTTTTGTAAGCCCAAAAGCCCATAATTCATATGATTTATGTCATTGGCCTCCCTTATAATTTGATTTTACGGTTAATATCATTTCTTTAACGAATGAAAATCAAACAAATCTCCAAATATAAGGGTTCACTCATCACGTGGTAAGCCATTATTAGGTACCATTCCAATATAACTAAATGCTTTTTATACTTATGTTTTACATAAAGATTACAGATAATATTATGTTACGTTTTTTGTTTTGTTTTGTATCTTACTTTTTGGCTTCTTCCATTATTAGTTTCAAAATTCTGAACTATATCTTGTTTTCATATTTTATCATGTGATTTCAACTTACGTGATTAGAAGTATCTACATCAACAATTCAACAAACAATGTACACTTTACTTTTTATTTGTGATAGCTCATAATCTTTCAAACACTAATCAGGTTAGAAAATTGTAATTGAAATTTGTGAAGTCATAAAATGCTTATTATTACTTAATAGAGTTCTACGTTTTTATAATTTTAGGTTAAGGCATGCGAGGAAAATACCTACCGGTTTCTTTTCTTTGCAAGAGATATCGTTGTTCGTTGTTATTAAATTATGATAAAAGAACCCAACCCCTCTTAATGAAAAATCCTGGCTTCACCCCTGGAACTAGTCAAACCGGGATGACCACATAAAAGACTTGACTAAAGAATAATAAATCCAATGCTTTCACTTTTAGATAGCTTTCACGTACGTGATGTGAGAGACGATTAAAGGTTGGACTATTAAGGTGGATGGATCGAAAAAATAAAATGATTATGGGCTGTTACTATTTTTTTCCTTTTGGCTTGAAACCATGGAAATTAGTTTAGAGAATACCCGTCTTTTCGTGTTATTCATTAAATACATATAGAGAGATACAAGAGGGAGCATAGTTACGGTATAGAGTCTACACTATATTTGTTGTAACTTGTAACACTCTTTGGTTTTAATATATATTCACCTGAGGAAAATTCAAATGCATACTCTTATTTTGTTGCATACCACAAATCCCCACCATCCATCTAATTTGACCTAATGGTGAGGATTAACCTAAGATTAAATGGGGAAACATAAGTCCATGTTTTTTTCCCCCTTTTTCTTTGTCTTTTTTATTATTCATTTTTTTTCTTTCTTTCTTTCCCTTTTTTTTTCTTTCTTTTCTTTTGTCTTTTTTTCACGATTTATAGTTTTTTTGTTTCTTTTTTGTTTTTTTTCTTTTTTTGTTTCTTTTTTGTTTTTTATGTTTCTTTTTTTTTTTGTATTTTTTNTTTTTTTTTTTTTTTTTTGTCTAATTTTTCACGCATCATAGCTTTTTTTTTTTGTTTCCTTTTTTGTTTCTTTTTTGCTTTTTTGTTTTCTTTTTTTGTTTCTTTCTTTTGTGTCCTTTTTTTCACGTTTTTTTTTCTTTTTTTTTCTTTTTTTGTTCTAATTCACGTTTTTTTTCCTAATAAACGTTTTTTCGCTTTCATACATTTTCGTCTGTTTTCGTACGTTTTCGTCCGTTTTCATACATTTTTGTCTGTTTTCGTACGTTTTCGCCCGTTTTCACATATTTTCACCCGTTTTCTTACGTTTTCGTCCGTTTTCATACGTTTTTGTCCGTTTTCATATGTTTTCATCCGCTTTCTTACGTTTTCGGCCGTTAACGTTTATTTTCATTCGTTTTCGTAAGTTTTCTTACATTTTCATTCGTTTTAATATATTTTCGTCCGTTTTCTTTCGTTTTCGTCCACATTTCATACGTCTTCGTCCGTTTTCATACGTGTTTTTACGCTTGCATATGTTTTCATCCGTTTTCATATATATTCGTCCATTTTCATATGTTTTCATTCGTTTTCATACGTTTTCGTCCGTTTTCTTTCGTTTTCGTCCATTTTTCAAACGTTTTTGTCCTTTTCATACATGTTTTTACACTTTCATACGTTTTCATAAATTTTCTTTCGTTTTCTTACGTTTTCGTCCGTTTTTTAATTCGTTTTCGTCCGTTTTTAATTATTTTTGGCAATTTTCAGACGTTTTCATATGTTTCTATATATCACAAGTGATATTCTGAATATCACAAATTATATTCTGAATATCACAAGTTATATTCTAAATATCACAAGTTATATTCTGAATATCACAAATGATATTCTGATATTCTGAATATCACAAGTGATTTTCTGTGATATGCAGAATATCACAAGTGATAGTATGAGTACCACAAATGATATTCTGGGTATTATAAGAAATATTGTGTGATATTCAAAGTATCACAAGTGATATTCTGAATATCATAAGTGATTTTTTGAATTTGACAAGTAATTTTCAACAAATGTGATATTTAGAGTGTCACCATTGATATTCAGAAAAACACAAGTGATATTCTGAATATCAATTGTGATATTCAGAAACGTATAAAAACGGACGAAAACGTAAAAAAATTGACTAATACGTATGAAAACGGACGAAGTAAGAAAAACGGACGAAGTATGAAAACGGATGAAAACAGGGGAAAACGTTTCTGAATATCACAATTGATATTCAGAATATCACTTGTGTTTTTCTAAATATCAATGGTGATATTCTAAATATCACTTGTTTCTAAATATCATCCAGTGATATTCTGAATATCACAAATTATATTCTGAATATCACAAGTGATATTCTAAATATCACAAGTTATATTCTGAATATCACAAGTGATATTCTGTGATATTCAGAATATCACAACTGATTTTATGTGATATGCAGAATATCACAAGTGATAGTATGAGTACCACAAATGATATTCTGGATACTATAAGTAATATTATGTGATATTCAAAGTATCACAAGTGATATTCTGAATATCATAAGTGATCATCCGAATTTGACAAGTAATTTTCAACAAATGTTTTGTAACATGAAAATCACAAGTGATATTCAGAAAATCACAAGTGATAGATATTCAAAAAATCACAAGTGATATTTAGAGTATCACCATTGATATTCAGAAAAACACAAATGGTATTCTGAATATCAATTGTGATATTCAAAAACGTATAAAAATGGACGAAAACGTAAAAAAAAAATGGACTAATACGTATGAAAACGGACGAAAACATAANTTCAACAAATGTTTTGTAACATGAAAATCACAAGTGATATTCAGAAAATCACAAGTGATAGATATTCAAAAAATCACAAGTGATATTTAGAGTATCACCATTGATATTCAGAAAAACACAAATGGTATTCTGAATATCAATTGTGATATTCAAAAACGTATAAAAATGGACGAAAACGTAAAAAAAAAATGGACTAATACGTATGAAAACGGACGAAAACATAAGAAAAACGGACGAAGTATGAAAACGGATAAAAACGGATGAAAATATTTCTGAATTTCACAATTGATATTCAAAATATCACTTGTGTTTTCCTGAATATCAATGGTGATATTCTAAATATCACTTGTGAATTTCTGAATATATATCACTTGTGATTTTCTAAATATTACTTGTGATTTTCATGTTACAAAAAATTTGTTGAATATCACATTTCAAATTCGGAAATCCCACTTATGATATTCAGAATATCACTTGTGATACTCTGAATATCACAGAATATTACTTATAATATCCAGAATATCAATTGTGGTGCTCATAGTATCACTTGTGATATTATGCATAGTACAGAAAATCACTTGTGATTTTCAGAATATCACTTGTGATACTCTGAATATCAGATAATATCAATTGTGATATTTTGAATATTACAGAATATCACTTGTGATATTCAGAATATAATTTTTTGTATTCAGAAAATCACTTGTGATATTTAGAAACATATGAAAACGTATGAAAATTGCCAAAAATAGTTAAAAACAGACAAAAACGAATGCAAAAATGGACGAAAACGTAAGAAAACGAACGAAAATGTATGAAAACGGAAGAAAACATATGAAAGAGTAAAAACATGTATGAAAAGGACAAAAACGTTTGAAGAATGGACAAAAACGAAAGAAAACGGACGAAAACGTATGAAAACAAACGAAAACATAAGAAAATGGACAAATATGTATGAAAACGGACGAAAACGTATGAAAGCGTAAAAAACACGTTTGAAAACGGACGATGACGTTTGAAAAACGGACGAAAATGAAAGAAAACGGACGAAAACGTATGAAATCGAACGAAAATGTAAGAAAACATATGAAAACGCATGAAAACAGACGTTAACAGGCGAAAACGGTAAGAAAGCGGACGAAAACGTATAAAAACGGACGAAAACGGGCGAAAACGGAAGAAAAATTATGAAAACGGGAGAAAACGTACGAAAACAAACAAAAACGTATGAAAACAGACAAAAACGTATGAAAACAGACGAAAATGTATGAAAGCGAAAAAAGTGTTTATTAGGAAAAAAATATGAATTAGAACAAAAAAAAAAGCGTGAAAAAAAATACAAAAAAATAATAAAATAAAAAAATAAAAAAAACATGAAAAAACAAAAAAGAAACAAAAAAGAAACAAAAAAAACATTAAAAGAAAAAAAAACAAAAAAGCTATAAAGCGTGGAAAAAAGACAAGAAAAAAGAAAGAAAACAAAAAAGGGAAAGAAAGAAAGAAAAAAAATGAATAATAGAAAAGACAAAGAAAAAGGAAAAAAAAAAAAAAAAAAACATGGACTTATGTTTCCTATTTAATTTTAGGTTAATCTCCACCATCAGATCAAACTAGATGGCTGGTGGGGATTTGTACTATAGTATGTACCAAAATTAGAGTATGCAAAATAAAGTGCCTCATATTCACCTTTAAAAAAAATAAAATAAAAAATGTACTTGTATTTATATCTTTTGGACTTGGAATGGACATTCAAATTTGGTGGGCTGCATAAGGTACACAATCTAAAAATAAAAGTAATTGAAGAATCAAGAACATAAAACCATTGTTGATTATCCTAAGATTTAACCGAAAAACCTTGTAAGTTCTAGTATACTTTAACACTAGGTAGAAATGTAGAATCTACATGTGTAAAACATAGCCCACATGTAAAAGTTGAAACACCATTTAATTTTGAGGTTTTTATGTGCACAAGTTAAGTACACCAAAAGTACAGACACGAAAAAAAAACTTAAAAATCTATACAAAAATACACATTTTTGTATTTTTATGTAGCTCTTTGAGTACTTTTATGTATTTTTTGTGTAGTTAACTTGTGCCCCGCCGCACAAGTTACAAAAATCTTGGCAGGTGTAAATTATGGTCCCCCAATTCGAAATGACAATGACCCTGCTTTGTGGGAAAGACTTGCATTCAATTTGACCCCTGACTTTTGCTCCCAAAAAAATTTGACCCTGACTGCTGAAAATTAAATCTAATCAATAAAATGGTTATGTACAACAGTATTACTGTATGTTTTTAGAAACATCAATGGAGAACCACTCAATACCTGTATTCTTCTTACTTACTCTTGTCATCTTGCTCCTCCTATCAGATTGTAGTGCAATATCAGATACAATATCTGCAAATCAAGAAATTAAAGATGGTCAAACTGTTGTTTCTAAAGGGGAGATGTTTGAACTAGGATTTTTTAGCCCGGGCAAATCCAAGAACCGATACTTAGGGATATGGTACAAGAAGATATCAGAGGGTACAGTTGTATGGGTTGCAAACAGAGAGACACCAATTAACGATACATCGGGTATGTTCAAACTTAGCAGAGAGGGAAACCTGATGCTTTTCAATGGTGGGAACAACATGGTCTGGTCATCCAATTCGACATCGTTGAGGAGTAATAATACGAAGGAGGAGGTCGTGGCACAACTTCTGGATAATGGTAATCTTATTTTGAGGGATGAAAGTCTAATTTGGCAAAGTTTTGATTATCCTGGTGACACATCATTACCAGGAATGAAAATGGGGAAG
>LBNU01029610.1:6124-73922 GCA_014162995.1 Artemisia annua
ATAATGGGCGTGGAGGAGTGGCATTGGCTGGAGTGGTATTCTGTCACGGCAGCTTAACTACTTTACTACCTTATTTTTACATGTCATTCGTCAAACCTTTTGTGTCTTTTACATTTCCGCTGCTATACTTTGTTTATTTTTCCGCTGCAAACTCTATTTACTTTCCGCTGCAACTTTTATATAAAGAGTACTTGTACTCTAAATGGTTTATAAATCGAATGATATGTTTTGGTCACATTTTAAACGTCCCGAGTTGTGGTCGTTTACTATAAATGTGCCTGGTTCTATTTTCGTAATACCCCCAGCACTGTAGCTGCCATATTTGAGTTGGGGGTGTTACACTCCTCTCCACCCTAATCCACTACCCAACTCGAGAGTTACTTCACTAGATCAACAAGCTCCCTTCTCGGCGGAGAAAACCTTACAATCGTCGCTTACACTTTATCTGGTACAAAGCTAAATACCGGGTTCTAGTTCGAGGTAGAACCATCCTAACGTCGCCTATACAATATTTCCGACACTAAGCTAGATGTCGAGTTATTTTATAAGGGTACAACCACTCCCGCTATGTTTTATGGCCCAACATAAAAACCTTGTGTTTTATGGCACAAACACATAAACCATCTAATCTAGTTTGGTGAATAGATTGTGATGATACAAGGATGTTTACAATGATGATCCATGACACAAATGTCTAATGGATATGAATGACTAATCTAAATGAACTTCCATTGATAGGAAGCCTTCAATGGATGAAGATCACAAGTTCCCTAAGCTTGTTGTGATAGATCTTCATATATGTATGCTTGTGGTGGATGATGACTCAAGATCCTTGAGCTTGCTTCACAAGATCATTTCGGGAGTATGCTTACAACATAATGAAAGTTAGAAGCATTATGATCATGATAATGAGGGTAATTAATGTATGTTACTATTGATCTAAATGTATGAAAACATATTAGAGAGAATGTGTGTTCAAGTGGTTAAGCAACAACTAAGTTTAACTTGCTATTTATAAACCCACAGTGAACCACGGAATGGACGGAACCAAAATGAGGGTTCCGTCCTTGTACCATTTTGGTTCCATGGGTACCTCACAGAAAATCTCCAAAATCTTCTATCAAATCTAACCAAAATCTACACCATATCTTTCCATATTTTACCAAGATCTTTCCTATGATCTAATCAAGATATATTCTTAGATTTTGCTAGACTAGGATGATCCAAGGCATGATGTAATAACACATTTTCATTTTGATTAAAATGTAAACAAAAGTTTGTTTATAAAATGTATTACTTAACTAGTTAATATACTTAACTAGTTAATATACTTAACTAGTTAAACATTCTAAATGGTTGGTCAAGGGGTTTGATCATAATGCCACATAACAAACACGTACGAACCTGTGTTATAGCATACGAGGACTTGAGACGTTGAGAGGTGTTGAATGTATGTTGAGACAAAATGTGATTACAAGTAACTTGTACATTTTACGTTATGTATCAAGTTATACGTTTGTCATCAATCAAAACAAACGAGACTGTATAGATTAAATATCGTAATATTTGCACTAACAAATTCTAATACGCTGTATACAATGACGGCTAAATGATTCTACTATAATATTTTACGAGTGGAGCCTACGCCAAATGAGCCTAATACGCCGTATCGAAGACTATGGATACGACGTATCGACCCACTGACAGAAAACTATAAAAATAGTGGTTTATTCTTGGCTTTCACATCATCCTACAACACACCACATAGTTCCTAGGCGACATTTAGAGGTAAGGAAGGCTAGGAAACACCATGACTCGCCAGGAGGGCATCTCAAGTATCATTTACCTAGTTTAATAATTGTTTATCGTATCGATTTCATTATGAATTCTACTCGTATGGCCTTGATTGATCATTTTTATCTTGTTACTAAGATTATGGGCTAACTCCCTTAGGTGTTAGCTATGTTTATGACTATTATGTTATTTTGATTCGTTTGCTCGATTAATTGCATTTTCGTTGGATAGTATTTATGTCTATTTTGCTCGTTACTTGTTTACTTGCTTAAAGTGTATTGGCTATTGTCTATATCATAGGTTACGGATGTATTTTTGTGATTTGTGATCCGTATCATAGTGGAGGATGTTAGTGGCAATGAATAACCAGATCACGAAGCGTTGCCATTAGGACTAGTAGCCGACCGTATCCCTAGGTTAGTTGATGCATGATTAAGGCAAGTAAGTTAGTAAAGAACCCTTATAGATGACCATTCGCGAGGGTTTAGGTAGTTTCATGTGTATGTTATTGTCAAGATATATTATATTTAGTAGGTGAACCACTTTATGCGTGCTTGATGCATATTAACACTTTGACCATTAGGTTAAGGGTGGATATGCATAGGGCTAGGTAACCGTGACCATTTGGCCTATTCTACCATTGATAAGGACTGTACTCACAAGGCCGAATCCATGCTCGTCGAGTCTCATTTTACATTCCCTGACTCGCCAACGGAAGTAGCCCTTAGTCATTGCACATGTAGATGAATCACTATGACATGATATGATGAACATGCCTAGCACGTTATCCTATCATAAGACCTCGACCTTACTGTTTGTTTTCAGGTAGTGCATGACCCGGAGTACAAATCGGGATCTTTATGAACCTTCTAACGAAACAGAGCGAACTTTTCATTCTAGGAGGAAGTTTTTCAACACGGAAACATTTGATCATTCGAGCTCACCTGAATTCGACTTACCTACTGATCCCGAGATTTAGGTTGTTGATCAGATTGTTGAAGAAGGAAAGGAAGAAATGGCTAATCAAACTATGGAGGAGTATATGGCCTAAACCTGAGCTGACTATGGGACTGGTATTGTTCGACCAAAATTCTGGGACACCACTGAATTGAAGGGGCAATTTCTTAAAGAGCTCCGCGACGACACTCTCAGTAGTGCAGATAATGAGGATGCGAATGAGTACGTTGACAGGGTACTTGAGATTGTTGACTTGTTCCATACCCTGAACGAAACAGAAGATCAGCTTATGTTACGTATCTTCCCCAAAACCCTTACTGGACAAGCAGGTGGTTGAGAAATGAACCTGCTGGGACTATCACTTCTTGGGCTATTTTTAAGTCCAAATTTCTGAGCAAGTAATGTCCACTGTTATGAACTGCAAGAAGATGGATGAAATCAATAACTTCAAACAGGAACCTGATGAAACTCTTTACAGGGCCTTGGAACGATTTAAGGATTTATTATTGAAATGTCCTCAACCTTATTTGACTAACATGCATGAAGTGATCATGTTTTACCAAGGTTTGGATATCGCTACTCGACAAATGTTGGATGCTTAGGGTGCAATTCCTAAGATGACCGCTGCTAATGCAAAGAAAGCCATCCAAGAAATGGCTGATTATTCTCAGATGTGGCACGATGGAGCATCAAGTAGGCGTAATGGTAGTGATAACACTGATGGTTTAGCTGCAATTACTTTTCAGTTGAATAATCTTGGTAGGGAGATTAAGAAAGTAAACGAAAGAGTTCATGCTGTACAAGTTGGGTGTGAGATATGCGATGGAACTCATTTGTCGAAGGATTTCCCTTCAAAAGAATAAGGGAAGACAAACTATACTCAGTTCGGTGTACCTTTTCTGGCTCAAGTATGTATAGAGCAGGTGTACCAGGTTTTTACAGAGAGAATGGCAACCCGACATTTCAGGAAAGGAGGCAGACTATGGAGGATACCTTGAATTAATTCATGGCTGAGTCAGAAAAAATACACGATGGGAGTGCTACTCTGGTCAAGGAAATCCGTGCATCCATGGAAACTACACTCCAAAAATCAAGGAGCTTCTATTAAGGCAATAGAGAATCAAGTAGGGCAAATTGCAAAGGTTTTACGAGAGAGGTTTCCTGGGACTTTACCTAGTTCGACTAAGACTAACCCACGAGACCAAGTCAAGTCGATCACTACTATTGAGGAACCACATTCTAACTGTTTCTCTATTATTGACAATATTTTCTCTGCTATTGTTCCTTTTGTAATTTTGCAGGTAGAACAGGTTGTATCATAGATAAAAATGAAGGAAGGACGTTTGTACCAAGGCATTACCTCTACACCTATCGACTAGCTAACAAAACCCAACCTGATGAGTCACCACATGCTGGTTATCGTTCACAAGTCTAACATAATTACTTATTAAGGTTATATTTTAAACCAAGCTCTGCATCCAAATATCCATTAACCGCCACTTGTGAAGTTGTGATCACAAGTAAAACACGTGTTACATCAATAAGGTGGCAACAACATGAAGCGAAACACAGCTCAAAACAAACATTATATTAAACGGGTCATATTCAAGTCTAAGTATGCTATCATTCATATTCGAGTCAACCTTCCTAACTTGTTTAATAACAATTTACAGGTTGTGTACGCGTTACTACGTGTAATAGATCGATCCACTAATCCATTCAAGTTTAAAATAATATACAATATTGATGAGTAGACTTACTAATTCGTCAAAATAAATAGTCAATAACCGTTTACAAGTCTTACCTAATTACTTAAACAGCCGTATCAATATTATGTTACGTCAACTCACCAACAAAACCCGGCCCAATAAGTTACCACTTGCTATCTATCGTTACAAGTCTAACCTAATTACTTAAACAACCGTATTCAACAATTATGTTACATCAACTCACAAACAAAACCCGACCTAATAAGTTACCACTTATTACCTATCGTTACATGTCTAACCTAATTACTTAAACAACCGTATGAACATAAGTTACATCGCCTCGCCTACAAAACCCGACCAGAATTACCACCCCGAACTTAAATCTACAAAATGTCAAAAAAAATGAAAATCTAATCTAAATAGCCTTCTACTACTAGTTTTGACCAAACGTTTACTGTGTGGTGACTAAAGCCGTTACACAAACTCCAAAGTACAACAAACTCAAACTTCCTGTTACCCAATCCACTTTAAACACCTCCCGCCGTTAAAACTTTTCACCATCGTTAAACTCCGGTACACTGTTCTCTACTCAAATCTTTTAAGTTTTGTATTAATCCAATCACAGATTGAATAGTTGAGTTTTCACGATCGATCTGTATGCTTATCGGACACAACGACGGTCACGGTGACGGCTAACGCGACGGTAACCGAAGGCTAGGGTTACTTCTTGAGGTTTGAATTGGATTTAAGACTGTGATTTTGAATAATTTAGAAAATAAGATATTCATTTTCAGATCTGAATTCTTGTTAATATTCATTTTAAAATGTATCCAACTTGACACGTGTGTATTGATTTATTTTTTATTTTGTTTATTTATTTTTTAATTGTTAATTCAGTTACATTATCGTAAGTATGCTAATATTGTGTTAATTGTTTGATGCAGGAAAATATTTTGAACTATATATATATCGAATAAATCCATGCCTGGCATGAAGAAGGTATATTTTTTTGTATTCTTATATGCGTTGAAGTGGTTATTAATATAGCTGTTTTGATACGTTTGTTTTTGTTTATTTTGGTTGATGAAGAAGACGGAACGTGGTGATATTGGGGAAGTTTTTGAAAGATTGACCAACGAGATTGGAGAACCGGTTGAGTTTGAACTTCCTGATTGGTTAAATAAATGGCGGCCAGATTATAAATACATAAAGCGCAGTATCCTTTTTTTTATAAGTTTCGAGAGTATATTGATATTGTTGTCAATTTGCTTTTTAAGTTGCGCACGTTTATACTTTTTTGTTTGTTTGTTTGAGATTAACAATTATGTTAGATATATATCTAACTAAGAAGGTTAAGAGACGAGTTAGAGTGGAGGACGATGGAATATTCTGCTCCTGCAGCTCGACACCAGGCTCTTCTGGCGTTTGTGGTAGAGATTGCCATTGTGGGTAAGAACTAACGACTACTTGGATAGAATTTGTTCTTGTTTTGCTATGCACGGTTAGGACTCATGAACGTGATTTCCTAAATTTAAACTCTGTTTGCTGTTATTTTGTTACGGAACTAGCATATGTGATTCTATGACAACTCTGTCTAGAAAGAACTAGCATATGTGATCCTTACGTCAAAATGGTCCACTAAATGGAATTGACTCTGTATATACAAGGATGATTGACTAAGCTGTTTGTGACACTAAGCTGTATATACAAGGAAGATTGACGAGATGTTTATTTTCTTGATTTAAGCATAATCTTGGTTACTATACACTGAAGGCCTGTAGTTGTCTAGTTGATTTCACTTCACTCACATACCATAGTTTCTTAATTTCATGTACCTCTAAGTTACTACGAACAAGTACGATCAGAGATTCTAGTCCTAAATATTTGCTTACTTGTTACTTGTGATTCAAGCATAAAATTGTCTAGTATACCCTGTAGTTCTTTCCCCTTTAATTGTATGTATAAGTTATAATAATCATGTAGGATCTGAGACTTTAGTCCCAAATATATAATTATTTAGTTAAGCATAATCTTGCTTACTATACCTTGTAGTTCCTTTCACTTTACTTACATCCCGTAAATCTCTAATGTTTCTGTACCTCCAAGATTTTATAAAAAAGTAGGAACTGAGATTTTAGTCCCAAATATATGCTTCCCCTTCTCATGAATATTGCAACAACTGACCTTACACGCATATTTGTGCAAGTCATTGACTGCAAGTCAATTGAATGATATACTCTTTCATCATAATGACAGTGTCTAACCAGCATAGTGATACATGTGTACCAAGTTATTACCACAAAGAATTTTGTAATGATGATCTGAGATCACTAGGTAATTCTGCAAATAATATTGAAGGTAAATGTTTTCAATTTTCGTTGGATAGAGATTGTTAAGTAGTAGTGTAGTACTCTTTTGATCCATACTATCCCCTAGTTCTATCATCTTAGAAAATAGGACGAGCTCCTAAATATTGCAAGTGACTAAGTGAGAGAGCTAAAAGATGCAGTTGCATAGTTTTGCGGTTGCCATTGAGCTCTCCTGAAACAAAGTAGTTTGTATTCCATAATGGAGTCCCTGCAGTAACTTTTTGTTCACGTTTTCTTGAGGTAGTAATGTTTCTCTCTATTGTGTATATGCTGCATCAGCTAGATGTTGAAAATACCTTCTGTGTGCAAATGAACATGATATACTTGAGTAAGAACTAAAGTACAGGATTTTGAATTAGGTACAGATATGTGCCCCCACCATCAGCCATTTGTATGCTGATAAGATAATTTCATGTTGCAGGATGCTGCAGTCAAGCTGCTCGTCTAACTGTAAATGTGATAGTTCATGCCTCAACAAACCATTCCACCAACGGCCTGTGAAGAAAATGAATGTAGTCCAGGTACTATTTCATCCTTGAACACACTATGAAAGTGTTTTTCTCATACATGGAAACTGTTTAAGTACCCGTGTAGTTTATCTGTTTATTAGAGTTGGATCTTATGTAGTAGTACTTGCTCGTATATGATCGATGCATAATCTATTTACTTTTTTCATAACTCCGGTGTGAAGCTTCACGGAGTTGGTCATATAGTATCAGACTATCAGTGATAGGTGATAAAACCTTGACCCAGTTGGCTCAACATGCACCTAAAGATACCTTGTTTCAAACTTCGTAGTACCTTTGTGAGAATAAACAGTACACATGTCATATTATTTTTGATTTAGGCTTTGAATAATGATGTCTATAGTGCTTATTTCTGTCTCTCTGCCTATCTATTACTTCATCTACATAGCTATTTATATCAAATGATCAGATAAGAAATGCATGCGTATAATTGTATCAGTGGCTGCTGGGTGCTTGGATTCCAAATGATCCACAGAATCAATTTATGGGAGTGCACAAAAAATGTTGCCATTGTGTTGCAAAGTGCGCATTGATACCAGGATTTAGAACCTTGAACTAGTTGGGAGTAGCTAGGTATTTATTAATCCCTTGCACTAGATGCCCATGGAAGATGACCCCACTATGCTCAAAGTGGCATTAAACCACTCAGGCTAATGCAGCCGTCCAGTGCTATTAATGATACTGATATGATCACTTGATAGCCTAGTGTCAGTAATTTCCCACTTTAGCTAGTGCCACACAATCTCGCGAATGCCAAGCTACTGCCTGTGGTAGTGATGAGTGTAATAAGGTTAGAATAGTTGCGCACATGGTCATGGTTTTAGATCCGCAGAAGACACTTGTGAAATACAAATCTACAGTGTTGAATCTGCTGTCGATTCTGAACAGCCACCTGCTGCACCTGCAGTTGATGACATTGTCTATTATGGGCGAAGGATGCCTTCTCCATCTCAGTTTCTAATATCCGATACCATTATTTTTGTTTTTTGTATAAATTGTGATGGCATGGTTGTTATTGATATATTATAATTTGCTTTTTTAGACTGAAAAATGTGGCTCAGGGGTTGTCGCTGAAGAGGACATCATGCGTGGGGAGTTTGTAATTGAATATGTGGGAGAAGGTAACACCTTTAGTTTAGGAGTATGCTTCTCTCTGAAGTAAGTATGATATCTGAATTTCTGTTTTTACCCTTACTGTAGTTATTGATGACAAAACGTGCGAGGAAAGGCTTTGGAGAATGAAACGTCAGGGAGAAACAAACTTCTACTTGTGCGAGATCAACAGAGACATGGTGATTGATGCCACATACAAAGGAAACAAATCAAGATACATAAATCATAGTTGCTCTCCAAATACTGAGATGCAGAAATGGTTTGTCCCTATCTTTCTACCTGACGTTCATGGTCTTAAGTCATAACAATCATTCTTGGCTGATATCAACTATATCTTCAGGAGGATCGACGGTGAAACAAGAATCGGCATATTTGCAACTCGGAATATAAAGATGGGGGAACACCTGACCTATGATTACCAGTATGAGGACATTACTTGGCTTTCTTGACATTATCTTTTTCATATCTATGTGGAGTCCTAATGTGGCATTATGTTCAGTACCATGAATACCTGCATGTACTTTGGGAAATGTATAGATGAAAAAATGGGCGAGTCTGACAGTTTTCGTAAAGGGTTTAAATGTGATTGGGTCAATTTAGGTAATATCTGTATAGCTTGGGGTGGACCCTGAAAACTTTTTGACTTGGATATTATGCATAGTTGAGGTGTCAAATAGGATTAGAATTTCTTATATAATGTATATATTTTTTTTTCGTCAAAATGGTTTAGGAGGTCACTTTGGGCGACTTTTGACTCATTTGACACGATACCTTTTTAGCTGACTCTTCATATCCATTTGATTCATTAGAGATATAACTGAATCTGCATCAACCCATTAATAAGTAAGTGGGTCAAATTTGCCACCTTTAGTGAAATGCCATGCCAAGTTAAACAGTTAGCTCTGTGCTGCTAAAGTATATTGTATTTTTATCAAGGACAATTGTTTCATGTGTGATGATGTAGACAATTCATAATATTCTTGGCCTCTTCACATCTTTTTGCTGGTATCTAACATATTTAGCAGGTTTGTGCAGTTTGGTGCAGACCAAGATTGTCACTGTGGTGCTGCAGGCTGTAGACGGAAACTGGGAGTGAAGCCCAACAACAACAAGGCAAAACTCTTTTCCTCAGATGCTGCACTAAAGCTAGTTGCATGTCAGGTGGCTATAAATTCTCCAAAAGTAAAAGCAGTTGTTTCTGGGAAAGATGTATGTATGGTTTTTCTTATGATGATGGACTAATATGTGTTATGGTGGTAATTTGTAGTCATAATGCTAGTGGTTTTTTCAATACCATATAGAATTGATATTTTATAAAGTTATGGTCTACTGAATTATCATCATGCTTTGTTCAATTATAAATGTAAACTAATCTCAGCTAATATTTGTTATATAGGATTACAAGAATGGTGTTCGACAAGCAGGTACAAAGTCTATACTCTGTAAATTTATATTTGATTTGTTAAGAGTGGAGAGGTTCTCACATTGCAACTTCATTTACTATTTTACTGTTGATAGGATGTTCAAGGCATGTCATTGATCGGACAAGAATACCTCATAATTGCAATGGGCAAGTTCTCATAATAATACGGCCTGAGTCAACGAGGTAGAGCTTCGTATTATCTGAAAATACGTGTTTTGAAATCCCAAGATCACTAACCACAGGTTCAATATGGAAATAGGTTAATATGGTATTTTATTTTATTGATGCCATTTCAGATGGGTAAATTATAGGAATTCGCTAAAAATATATAAGGTCAAATGGGTTGAATGGTCAAATAAGTCAAAAGTCGCCTAGCGTATATTAAAAGCTGTATTATAATGTAGTATTTCACTATTTTGTAATCATATATAATGCACCACTTGTTTTGATTTTTGAAACTGCAAAAAAGATTTTGGAAGGTAAACTGACCCACATAAACTCCCACATAAGACTTTCCGTTTTGACCAGAAAACATTTTGTCACCTCTATCAACAATTATTGCATAATTACAGACAAATCCTTGCATAGATTTCACCCTTATCTTTTTGTAATGTCTTAAGTTGCTAAATAGTTATGTATTGTTGCTTTTTAGATTGTTTGGCATCATCAAGCGGTTTAATGTCGACACAAAAAAACACTTGGTAAGTTTCTTTGTGTTGGTTTTTGCAGCTAGTTTGTAGCGTGTTTTGTCATTAACAAAGTTCATTCTGTTTTCACACAGATCATGTTCGAAGACGGTGTCACTGAGCTCCTTGATTTGACACAAGTTCAATGGGAGCTTTGTAACCTGTAGCTTTGAGGTAAGATGATAGATCTCTTTACTATAGGTCGGAATTTCGAGTAATTTTTTTATAACTGGTTAATTAGTCAAATTGGTAAAATAATTTTTTATGTTGAAAAAAGATAGTTGGTCCAACTGTTTGAAAGTCTGGCGAGGTACCTGCCAAATCGTCTTAGTCAACATATTGGATTATTGTTGTAATATTAAAGTTGTCATATGTAAGGCATTAGTTATTTACAAAATTTATTAAACAGCATACTCAAACAGTTCTTGCTGGTCAAAATCTGTTCCAACAAATTATCGCTTTGACGCCAATCTGTCACACCATCCTTCTGTTTCCACCCATTTTCTCATCTGTCACAAAAATTTATTTCCCTAAATTTTATCCTCATTTCTGTCTGATGCATTGATTGCAGATAGTAAAACGAAACGGCTCTTTCTAGCCCTCGTGTGAGCAATTGTAACAACTATCATTCTTTTGATCTGACTCATAAGTGACTAAACGGTCGAACCAGGAGTGAGGTTTGCTGTATTCTGCATATCTTGTTCACGGGTCGTGATTGCTTTTATAGATATGTTGCTGAATGCAAAATCCTGGGATCCATCCTCCAAGGAGTTGTATGTTGTTTGGAAGTAATTTTCTGCAAATTCGATTTGATTCTTTGTAAATCTGCTAGATTTTGTGAACAATAATCTGTTTACCCCTTTATTTGTCTTTAGTACTTTGGAATATAGGTTTAATGAAAGTTTTGTAGTTCACCAAATATCTCAAATATTCCTAATAATAATATACTGTAGTAGAAAAACCTTCTCTGTCGACGTGTGATAGAAAGTTGGATGAATGTCTTGTACACAATGTATTTGAAGGTATTTGCATGCTGATTTTTGGCCATGCCTCTTAAACTCCAGACTAAGAGAATACTGTGTAAGAACTAGTTTTGTTTCATTCTATATACAGACTAATTTCAAGTAGTTCTCTGTAAAGAACTGAATGGGAATTGTCTCAGTACTTTAGTGGGGTTGCTATTGCTATTGGAAACATCTTTTCAAAACCCAATCTATTGCATCAATATTGCGTGCTTGTCAAATCTTCTGTTAGTAAACACTTTTTACATTTATTGCATCCATAGTTTTATGTTTCCGACATTTTAAATTGGTTGATTTGGATCATGTTTATCGTTAGAAGAAACAGTTTAAATGGGTGAAATGATTCGAGTTGGTCTAACTTGTATATGACTCTCTGTGAATTTGACCTGTGGTGTTTCAAGTTTTCAACCCCTTTGCCAGAAAGCTAACATTTGGACCCTGGTCTGAATCTTGTGGGTTTGGAGATTAGAGGTAACAAACAGCTGTTATTTGAATTTTTTTCCGCAAACGCAAGAAAACATATTAATTAAAATTAATATTGAAGTTATACTTGGTTTACCCTAAGCCTTGACTTGATTGATTAGCACCTGTGAACCTTCTGAATGAATCATTGAACGTGAAATAAGTTGCATTAGCTTTTGCTGGAAGTTCAATTTTCGAGGTTGCTTGCTAATAAGCATGGAATTAGATAGAAGACTCGACCCAATATCAAACCCATGATTCTGAAAACGAGGAAATATTTGATGCAAGGGTTTTTACTCTTGACTTAAATTGTAGCTACTCCTTTTATATTCTACAATTCAACGAGTTACTTACGATTAATAAATCCACAATAGAGTTTAGATTGATTTCAGGTTACTTACGATTAATAAATCCACAATAAGACCATGGGGTACCATGGCATGCCAAATTCCCCTTTTCAGTGTCACCTCAGCGCCATCTCAGCATCCACACTTTTAACACTCAAACACCAAAACACCCCTTCACTCATATAACATGCCATTTGGGCCCCACCCACCATCAATTTTATTTTCTTTTACAATTTTTAAATAAACTTAATTCAGATGTTTAGTATGTAGTATCAATTAAATAAACCTTTGTCAATAATTATAACAATAATAGCCCACAATGTAAAACTTATAGCAAAAAAACGTTGACCCAATGGTTTTGTTATACTAAAATTTAGTTGCAGCCCACAAAACTTAACCTTAGTTGCCACTTGCCAGTTGCCACTCTTATTTAATCCCCTAATTTTTCTCACTTCACCTACCTCTTGATTCTCTCTTACTACAAACANGCAGAATTCTAGAGAAAGTGAGAAGCTGAGAAGAAGATAGTGTTTGGAAGCATCCTCCTGGTGTTTGTTTGAGCTTGTAAGAAACTTGCATATTTTCAGGGAAAATATCAAGTTTAGGGGAGGATTGTTGGGTTTTGAAGTAACTCTACTTCTGGGTGCTACACTGCTGCTAGTCAGTCAAGTCTACTGCTAGTGTAAAATCTCTACTGCTAGACAAGACTACTGCTGAGACTCTACTGCTGGAAGAATACTGTTGAGACTCTGCTGTTTATGTGATAAGTTTATGTACGAATGTTTGTATTTATAGTATAGATATTATGTAATATTCTATAATGTTAGAAGATCATAGTCTTGGGTAGGAAGTCGTTTGTAAGCCTATAGGGTTCCTTGGTGTATAAAAAGAGATCCTAGGGTTAGACTAGAGTACGTATTATTCTAGTATTGTATTCACTTCAAGGTTGCAAAACCCTAGCACTATTCAGGGTGCTCGTATTCAATATATTGAAGTGTTTAAGTGGTGATATAATTGGGTTTGTGTTCCTCTTAAGTTAATCAGTAAATTCCGCGTATTGATTAAGTTTGTTACAAGTCAGCTTCTATACATTATTGTCTTGGTTTATCTAAGATAGTAATACTAGATCAATTGCTCAACTGGGATCAACAATATCCTTGAATTGAAATTCCATCAAGAAAAAACCCCTTCAAGATTTAAATCTCCCATAAATGTTTTAACTTGATCTGATCAGAGATTCAGAGGTTTATATATATACATATATATTTTTTGGCCTTTTCCTCCTTTCACACAAGCCAATTTAGTGGCGCCGGACAAGATTTTTGAAGGTGGGGGTGTCATCACTTGGAGGTGGCGGCGCCAATTGCTTGGCCACATGGGATTTGGCGCAAGCGCAAGCCATGGTACCCCATGGTCTAAGTTTAGATTGATTTCATATCGAGTTAACTTGACTTAAGAACAACTATGAAGAAATCTACCTTGACGTTAATCGCTCTTATCCATTACTTAATCATATTTCCATCTCTAATACCCGCTTTGCAAGTCGTTAAATTATGCTAACAATATCTATGAGATTACTACCGTTTCTCCAACCAAGTAGTTATGTGGACAAGATGTGAGATTCATATATTAGTAACCGTGTGAAGCATAATTAATTAAAAAGAAAAAAAAAAAAAAAAAAAAAAGTTTTTCATATAATCAAACCATCATCAAGGTAGCCTAGCGGCTAAACTTTCTAGCATGGTCTTTCTTTCCTAATAATTTAGGATTGCCAGAAAAATGATTCAAAAACAAAGAGAAACTTCAATTGAACAGCATATATCCGAGTAAAAACTCGACATATCAAATAACTTAGAAAAAAAGGCTAATGATTTAAAATGCATCTAACTTGTCAATTTGTATAGTTTCGTGTAGTCATCTTTTTGTTTTGCTATAAACACAAAGCTCTCAAATTTCGACCTTTGTGTGTATTTTGTGCATGTAAAATAACCATTTTACCTTTCCAAATGTGAAAAGAAGTAGGGGCAAAATGGTCACAAAATACACACAAAGATCGAAATTTGAATGCTCTGTAATTTATGTTTTAATAAGGAAAAAAAAATACTACATACATGATACAGCAACAAAATTTAATACTTTTCAAATTATTAAGAAGAAGAAATTTGTTTTTATTAAAAAAAAAAAAAAAAAAANTGTTAGCAGCAAAAATGGCATTTCGACAAGGGACACTTTCACTACACCGAGCCCTAACATTCCTCCCATCAAACTCCACCACTTTCGTCGCTAACTACTCTTCTAAATCAAATCTTTACCACGGTAACTTTTTTCATTTTCTAGTTTTTGTTGTTAGTTGGGTGAATAATTGTTTAATTAATTAGTTTTTGGCGTTTTTTGACAGTGAAAGTTGGGATACCTGAGTTTTTGAATGGGATTGGGAATGGAGTGGAGATGTATGCTGAGAAGCTCGAAACTGAATTTGGGGATTTGCAGAATTTGTTGGTTGCCAGGTCTATGAAACTCAAGAAGATTAATGTTGGTGGTGATCCCAAAGTTTGCAAACATGTAAGTTTTAAGGGCTGTTTTTTTTAGCTTACTTTTCGGCTTATTATGAGCTTATATCATTTCACCTTATATTTCATAAGCCTGATTTTTCTGGCTTATTTTGAAACCTATGGGGTTAAATAAGCTTAGTGTATGGTATACTTAACAAACTTAGATGAGCCAATAAGTTTCAAAAAGGCCAGAAAAAGTATGCTTATGAAACATAAGCCGAAAGGAGATAAGCTAATAAGCCCAAAAGTAAGCTTAAACAAATTAAGGGGGGTGTTTGTAATTGTTTGTGTGTGTGTCAGTGTGAAGTTCTGCTTATTTGCTTATTTTGAGGTACAATAAGCTGTTTCTGATAGGTAGATACGTGCTTATTTCAAATTGCTATTTCTTGAAGAGCTTATTTTCGAGTAGCTTTTAACTTATAAGTACTTGTTTATAAGTAGAAAGGTAAGCTGTTTCTGGATTCTGAGTAGTAAGTAGGTAGTTGCTTATAAGTGCATATCGATAGATTATGATACGTTTGAGCTCCTTGTAAGTCCAAAGTGATGAGCTACTGATACATTTGAGCTCCTTATAAGTGTATATTGTTAGTCCATTTCCTTCGGCTAACACCCCCTTAGTATTGTTGTAATGTTTGTTGATGAGTTAAGTGCTATTTCAACTTTAGGTATCTATGGTATTTAGATATATAATGGTTTAAGTTCGAACTTGTATGAAAACAAGTATTTTTCTTAGGACTGTTTAAGTGGCCATCTAGGCGTTACCTGCTTGTGCTCCCCTATCATTTGATTAGCTAATTGTTTTTCACTTGTTTTATCTTGCTTGGCATACCTGATTAGCAACTAATTGGTGAATTGAACTATTTGAAAAGTAAATGATATATATGTATAGAATTTTAAGATAGGAGGAGTTGGTGCTTTCAGTTTTTATAATAAAGTACTGAAATGTTAATTATGGATAGATTGGCAATTTACATGGGCTGTTTATGAGTCAAGTGTGATTAGAAGTTAGGACTAATTGTCCAAAAATGTATCATACTTGACACTTTGTCTAATTATATGTACCGTTGTTCAAGTCCGACTATTTCGTGTAAATAAATTTCAAATTTGGTTTATTCTATGTAACTTTTTACCTGCTATACAAGTCAATCCTATGTGGATCAGGTAACCTTCCAACTCCCTATCCTCATTGACCACATCATTGTCCACGCCACTCACTCATTGTCCACATTGACCACATCAGTGTCCACGTCATTCTTGAGTAACAAATTCAATGTTGATAAAAGTAGCTGGTAACCACAGCATTACAAAACACAATCCTAAACTCAAACTGACAAAAACAAAGATTAAGCAGCTCTAACTGCTATAAACTTTGGATGTTCATGTATAAATTCTGCACAAACTCTTAAAAGTAACTACTAATAGTGCTCAACCAACATTGTATTCATGGATACATTATACAAACAATATATTGCCCATAGCATGTATAAAAACAATCTCTATATTAATACTTTGAGAATTTTTCTATATTAATACTTTGAGAATTTTAATCCTCAAATGGTCATTTCACCATCCTTTTGGTGAGCGTTTTGTTCTTTGGTTGCCTTCTGGAGTAGCATGAGGTGATGGAGAACGACGTTGATGTGAAGGTTGTTGAGAGTGTCATGGTGATGAATGAGACGAATGGTGTACTCTTGGTACCTTTGGTCGTTCATTGATGGCATCAAGTTGCTCTAGCTTTTCAACTATTTCATTCATTAATGGTCGGGTCTTTGGTTCTGGTCCGAGACACGTACTCGCTAATTACGCAATTTGGCTTGTAGCTTTGGAAGGGTATCTTCCTTCGAGACGTGAGCCCATTACTTTCTTCAACTTTCTTCCATCAGTTAAGAATGGTTTAATCCAATCAGCTAAGTTTTGTTTATCTGCTGGCTAGATAGCATCCAGTGCCCGAAGTCCTGTTAGCATTTCAACTAGTACAACTCCAAAACCGTACACATCGCTCTTCACATACAAGTGTCCTTTTTAACAAACCAAACAGTGTTATTAGAATCTTTTATAATAATTAGTAGACTAAATTGCAGAAAAGGTATCCATGTGGTTTGCTGACTATAACAAAAATCATTGCTCAGATGCTACTTGCATAAATGATCAGTAATTACAATGTTTGCTTTCACTTTTGATTCCTCATCTCTTACCCTTTGAGAAAAGTGAGTTCAAACAGTACAGTAAGGGAACATCAAGGCAAGGCAAATAGTATCGACGAGAAATAATTTATGTAGCATATTCCAACTTAGTGGAATCGAAATTTGAACCTTCAGCTCTAAATAGTTGAACCTGGCACGAAGATATCTGCCACCTCATCAAGAGCTTTACCAACAGATGTACCACATAGCCACAATCGTACCATGAGCGAATTCATTTAATTGAAGATCTGCATAGACTTTTGATTATATAGCTGCTTTTGAACCTTTTTAACTGTTGTTTATGTCAATCTCCAAACCTTTCAAATAAATATAATATTATTTCAAGGTATTTAATGGATGAGTATAGAACCACTTGATGTCGTTCTTTTTGTTGTAGTTTAAGACTGATACCTTCTTCTTACTAACTTTATTTTCTGAATTTTATGCAACAGAGGAAGCTGATATTGAAGTATGCCCACAAGTACAGGCTGGGACTTTGGAGGCCTCGAGTGGAACCTCCAAAAGCCAACAAATGAGACATTTCGAAACATTGTCCTATGATACTTTAAAATAGTTGTTTGACATTAGCTATCTTGGTTTGTTTTCCTTACCTCCTACATTGAGGTTGATTTTGGAATTTATAAAGTAGGAGGTTTTGCAATTTTCAAACATTTTGTGCTCCATATGAACAATGATAAACTCTTTCCAGGATGTTATGAGCCTCACAATCTATAAAATGCTTGTGCCATCGACACACTAAATTGATCTTGGTCGCTTGTGCACAAAATTATTTGTAGTTGAGATTTACCCCCTTTTTTTTATATCCAGTTATAACTGATTCATGCTTGAGAAACAGGTCCAAATTCAGTTGTGTTCATTTTATCGGAATGTTGATCTTGTTGGGTTTGTAATGTTGTTTCCAAAACAAAAAATAACTGAAATCAAGGTTGCTGTGTATTGTGGAATGCCTGTTATATAGCAATGCGAGGATATAAAAACTGATCCATGCTAGCTCGCTGTTAAAAAGTTCTACTTTATGACTGGGTGTAGTGGTTTTCATGACCACGTGTTGATCAGTTACGGAGAGTGGATCTTCGCACATGAAGGAGCAAAAGAGAGGTTGTAGTGGTCCTCATGTCCACGTGTTGGGCATGGTTACGTAGAGTGGATCTTCACACATGAAGGAGCAAAAGAGGAGGGAATCGGTGGTGGTGAGTGGTGACCACCAATCACTTTGAAAGTTTTGTCAGTGTTTTGTGTGTGTGTGCGTCTAGTGGGGTATATAGGTAAATGGTGATGTTTAAATGATTGGTACACAGGTAAAGTGGTGGTAATGAGACGATGTTGCTGATATGGAGGCTTTACATCTAGTCTAACTTTGTAGAATTAAAAAAAGCTTGTATGGGTTAAGTTATGGCTCGGTCTTGGTTGATTTTGAGTCCACAAGAACCTTGTTACCATTAATTTCAACAGCAGTAAAGCTTAACTAGTCATGCAGAAGGCTGCTATAGGAACAAAATATGTAAATGCATGTTAGACCTTTGGAAACGTAGGTGCGTAATGCTATGGCGGTTTAACATTCTGCAAAACCGAAAAATTGGAAAAAGGAAATGAAAAAAAAGCTCCGAGTAACCTTGAAGTGACAGCGAGTCACATCTATGTCTACAATTTATCAACCACAGTAAATTGTAATTTTGTAAACCATCTTCAGTTTGATCCCCTTCCATGAATAAATGAACGGGGCATTTAAAAAGCTGAAAACTTGGATAACTTGAGGTACATTGTCACATTGATTAACCTAAACATCAAATTAATAGAGGTTAACAGGTTTCCGATTTAGTTCTAGAGAAAGAAAAAAAGAAGCAAACCTCTATAGTAAACCAATTAAGCACCTAACCCGACTTGAGGGTGGGTAAGAAGTTAAAAAATATACAAATCCAATGACTATTTTCCTCTACAAAAGTAGTCTTTGAGAGCGTTATGTTACATTTCTAATTTAATAAAATGTTGCAAGTCTAGTTATGGACCAAGTGGGTGTTCAGACGTTTTTGTGAACCATGCAGTTTTTAGTCGTGTAGTGTAAATTTTTGTCAATATCTCGATTTCTAATGTACGTGGTCTTGGATATTTGTGTTACATGTTTTGTTTGGTTAGTCCATTAATTTATGTCAAATAAAATTTGTGCATCTTGTAACGGAAACTAAAATTGGGACCTCAATGCAAAGTAAGTTATTACATGGGGGACCAATACAAAATATCAAGCACTATAACTCTATAAGGACTAAAACTACATAGTCACATAGTTTAGACACTTAACTACAATTTTAATAAGCTCCCAACGCGGTCGTTTTATATAACCTCCTTTTCCTTTCTTCACTACAACATTCGTTCAATCCCCAATTCACAATTTTCAATCTGCAGGTTAGGGCTTATATTTTCAACCGCTACAATTAAGACATCATTCTATTATTATTACACCAAGTCATACTTTAGGGTTTCTATCTATATGTCGACTTTTTTGATTTCAAATTTGTTAAATTTATTATTATTTCCATTAATTTTAATCTGAAAAATTGCTACTCACCCGACCCGACCTAAGCTAAACTAAACCTCTTTGTATTAATTTAAGGTTAGATATGCTAATTAGTTTTTGAAGGATAAATTACATCAAAATGTGACATACTTATGCTCATTCCTGTTTTAGGATTTACTCGTGCTAACGTAATATAGCTGATAGTCGTGCGTTATCCTTTTTATTCATAACTAAGAAACAATACTAGTATTGTTAAGCTTTATGTGAAGTGGACCATTGTGTACCTTTGATCACTGGCTTTAGATGTTAGAGTTCATTGGCGTATGTACGGTAACATATGATATTTACTTATTTAATTGATGTTCAGGTTTAAGTAATTGTTGAGTATGTCTGGAGAAGAGGAAGAGAATGCCGCAGAGTTGAAAATAGGCGATGGTAATAATTGTTACTCGTATTATTATGTATTATAGTAGAGTAGGAAGTTCAGCTTTTTTTTTTGTTATTGATTTCAGAGTTTCTGAAAGCAAAGTGTTTGATGAACTGTGAAGTCTCATTGATTCTTGATCACAAGTTAGAGCAGCTTCAAGCAATGTCTGACGATCCAAGTAATCAAGTTTCTCAGTGAGTATAAATTGCTTCTCTGACGATTTTGTTTTAATTTGAAAGTTCTTACGAGTTCGTGTAATTATGGTTGAATTAGCTTTTTAGTCAATCTGCCCTGTAAATCAATAACTGCTTCTTCATATAATGATAATTAGTATGAGAGATTATGCAAAAGCTGCCCTCGTTTAAGGGGCAAGCCACCTCTCTTAAGAAACTGAAGCCGTCTGTGATTCAGTAATCAAATTAAGCATATTAAATGTCTAAGGGGTGTTTTTCTTAGCTTATTTGATGGGCATATTAGCTTTGAGAATTTGATAAGCTCATCTATTATGACTTATGAGTTTATCCACTTGAGCTTATAGCTTATATGTTCATAAGCTTAAGTGGATAACCTTATAAGCCATAAAAATGAGCTTTTCAGCTTATAAAGTTTTTTTAGTAAGCTTAAAAGGCCATTAAATAAGCTAAAACATGCACCCCCTGAATCATATTTCCGTAAGTTACTTTTTTGCAGTTACGAAAATACAATATGTATGGTATGTTTATAAGCTTTTACTCTTCTTGTTCAGAGTCTTTGAGAAGTCACTGCAATATGTGAAGCGTTTCAGTCGCTACAAGAATCCAGATGCTGTCAGACAAGTTCGAGAGTATCCTGAGTTGCATTTACGTTTAAAACCTTGTCTTAATGCTTTTAATCATATTATTTGCTGTCATATTTATGCTGTGAAAGCCGTTTTATTTTTCTTAACCAACATGTAGACTTCTGAGTAGGCACCAGTTAGCGGAATTTGAGGTAATATGCTCATGACCAGGGACGACTATCTTATTTTCTTTCATTTTGATTAGGTGCTGAAACAGCATATGTGCATTTTGCAGCTTTGTGTTCTTGGAAACCTTTGCCCTGAAACTGTTGAGGAAGCCATTGCTATGGTTCCATCTATCAAGGTAATCCGCTGACACACAACTATTCTTATATGTTATCAGCATCTTCTCTCTGAAATGTGTTTATTTAGGGCAAATTCCATCAATGAACTTGTGAATCTGTCAGTTGGAGCTATGCTTTGTTGCAAATGGGTCAAATGGGTCGAAGCTCGCCTTAAAGGAAATTTTAGCCATAAAAGTTTCCTATATCATATTATTCCAACTAATTTGATTATTGGTCAAATAATTTAACTCCTGTAACATATTTTAGCAAACTAATTGCTTATAAAGAGTAACAATTTGGCCAAATTTCAGTCGACCCAACCTAGCTGCTACTATCTGTTCCAACATAAACTGTCTGGACCGTTACCCAACTTGTCTTACCCGCTCTTTTTCTTCTAGTGCATCTATTCAAATTACCGACCTTTTTTCCGATGTTTTAGAAATCCCTACATAGTCGCCTTTCTGCACACTGTAACGAAATTGTTGGACCAGATTGAGTTTACGTAGTAGCAAAGTTGAGGAATCTTCTTAAAAGAATCAATATTGGTACCAACAATCTATTTGTAAACATAAGATTAGAAATCCCTACATATGTTTAATTCCTACTCATTTTGTGCCACTATGGCTTCCGTTGCGTAAGATTAGAAATCCCAACAATTTCTTGAAGTGCAATAAAACCCGAAATAGTACCATCTGTCTTCAAAATAGATAGTCTGAATTATTGTCACTGTTATGTTAAAACATACTACAAGCATAATGTAAATCAAAGAATTTGGTGTAATGTTAGATTCATCAAATGTTGTGTTTTTGCAGTCGAGGGGACGTGGACACGACGATGAGGCGATCGAGAAAATGCTGAATGATATGTCTCTAATTAAGAAGTTTGAATAGTTTCTGTATGCTTTGTCATTCCGCCTCCCAAGTTTCCGACAATGTACTTTCTGATTTCTAGTGTTATGTTAAAAGCAGCGTTAATCAAACCAAAATTACATTGGAGGGGAAGTGTTAAATGTCAAGTACTTCTATGGTTGATGTTAAACATTTTCGGGAGTAAATTTCAAATCCCATATGGACTTGTAGTGACGTATATCAACTGGATTAAAGTTTAATATTAATCGTATACTATCAATTCTGTTATTTTAGTATCAAACTTAAGATCATTGATGAAAGTAAACAGTGATGCACACCTCTTATTTATATTTTCTTTGATTGAAGTTTGATGCATGTATTATGTATAAAGAGCTATTATTAAGGTACACAGCAGAAAGCCAAGTAACTTAAGCGACCAATAGATAAACAAAGTAGATATGTTGCAAGTGGATTGAAGATTTCCTCCTTGGTGAATCGGCCAGGCGAAAAACTTGATTAAAAAACAATACAAGTAAAATGAGATTCTTCTAATAGGACAATAGATAAACAAAAAAGGCAAATATATGGTTGCTTTACCGAAAAAAAAGAAAAAAAGAAAAGGCGGTCAGCCCCTCTGTAATCTTAATTCGTTTTCCGATATGGTACATATGTGATGCTCTCTACAAGACCAATCTAACAAAATTGAATAAACAGATAACAATAGCAATCTGCCAGCTTCGACCACTTCTGGAGCACTGTGTAAACTGATTATATGTTTGATTCCTACTCAGTTTGTACCACTATGGCTTCCTTTGCGACAACCCATCCATCACTTTCCTGCTTTGAGGCGGGTGCACATCCCTTGAAATATAAAGAAAAAGAGTTTAATGCATGTCAATTCAAGCCTGCTACAAAAAGGGATAAACATAGCTAAAGCCTAAAGATACATAAATTCAAAAGGACCATCTCGTTTGCAAGCTCAAATTGCAAAGACAGTAACAGGTTGAACGAGTCAGGCATCTGTCAGCAACATGTTTTCATAAGCGATAGAAAGAAATAGTTATTCTCTGGTTTTTAGGTCGCAAAAACAGGTTGAATGAGTCAATTGCCAAAAGTCACTCAATGTGTAATCAAAATGCATAAACCTATTAAAACGTTATTTCAAAAACAAGATTATTATCACTTAACGAGTCTTATAAAAAAAAATTTCCCCATATATAACACCTTGATAATTATAAAAAACTCTAAAAGGAGTGTTTGTGCGCAGACAACCTGACCCATACAGTAACTCGTTTTGACATGTTACCCAAACCCAATCTGTTTGCCACCCTAGCCAAAACCAGTGTCGGTAAATACAAAATAGACAACTTTTCAGTGTCCTTTTATATTTGCAATGAAACCTGTAGGAACTTACCTTGGAACAAGTATACACGATTAGACTCATCCAGTTCCAGTTTTCTAGAGAATTGTCCTTTGTTGCTTCCTGTAGATAGTATAACAATGGAGGCATGAGCTGCATTTCATAGTGCCTTGATTCACCACATAGTTCGCATCTTCCGGGATCTCCTGCTTCTGTAGTCGCCAAAAGCGGCTTCCCACCATATGAGTATCTGCACAGGAGATAACTTAGAATAAGAAGAAATATTGGACTTCAGTATTATTCAGAAACGCCACTTTTATATGACTATTTCTCATTATCACATGACACTATTATAGAGAGTAGAGGCAGTAAATTTAATCCAATTACATACAGATGGTTTAACTTGATGGGTGGTCATATGGGCCATGCTAAGAGATTTAACTAATAAAAAAACAGATCAACGGGTCGAGTGGGTGAAATGGGTCAGGAATCATCCGAATTGTGTTCAAATGTATATAACCTCCTAGTCTCCTAGATCTCCATATCAGAAAAACCTTCTAATTAATATTTATAGTATCAACTTTTGGAATTTATGTACAGAACAGTGGTTATTCATAAGTACCGCACATGAAAAGAAATTTTTTGCGGGTCATGCCACTACTGCACAAAGTTGTTAACAATATCAAAATTTGCTGCGACTTGTACCTGAAACATTGCTCTGGGTGCAAATCCAATCGTTTCTTGAACTTAAGATAGGTTCTGTCAGCATTGAGAGCTTTGTCATATTCATAACTTTCACCCTCCCATGCTTCCTCGGGTGCTTGCTCATTACCATCACTTTGGTTCTCCTTGATATTAAGTGACGAAATGCTTGTAGACAAAGAAGCAACATTCTTTGAATAATTCTCCTCCTGAGTATATATGTAAAAGCACGGTAACACTGCAACCAATAACAGAACATGGTTTTATTCAAAGTTTCAAACCATACAACACAACAATTAAGCATACAAATCTAATATCATGAAATTCACCTAAAAATTGATACCTGTTGTTTTGTTGTCAACTGTTCTACTTTTTAGGCTAACTGGTGAGCAGTTTTCAATAGTGTCGGGGCAAGTGCTGGGCTTTTTGGTTTTGCTAGCAGAAGCCAAAGTTGTAGCTTCAGTGAGTGCTTTACCTAGTTCTTCTAGATCAAATTCATCGTCTTCATCATCAAAGTCGAATGACCACAGATCATCCCGGGGCTTAGTGGTTAGAGGTGATGCAGATGAATCATGAGATGCAGGCTCTGATCCTTTATTATCAGATAGTTTTTGAAGACGAAGAGCACGCCAACTGTACATCAAGAAACAAACAGCACAAATATATGAGATCAAATTATGACAATTTGCAAGCTGCGGTTACTCAATACACAAGAAAAATAATGAAAATACATGACTAGTTTTCCCAATCTTATCAACCAACAAGTAATAGCTCTAAGTTTCGTAATACCAAAACTATATAATCTTCAAACTTTTTTAGTCATCAAGTGAGTCTTCATAAGCAATCATGATCTGAAACTATTTACATACCAAAACCAATAGAATGCATAAGTAATAACCTACCCGTTGGTCTCACAAGAAGGTGTTATGCAAGCTAATATATAAATCATCCGCTCTTCTACTGTCAATATCTTGCTTGAAATAGGAGCATATATCTGAAAATTAGGCAAACGAAATAGGTATTACAACTCACAATTATGACGAAAATACAGTTTTAAGCTACTATATATCTAAATGCTAACCTGAGCCACAAGACAGAGGTTTTCTCTACACGAATCACATCTAAGAAGTTCAGGTTGTATAACCGACTCAATACAAGGCCAGTCCTGCAAAAGGAGACCAGTTATATAAAATAACAACTCGCACGACATTCTATCATAGTATACGCGTTACTTACAGGAACTCCACCAATTTTGGTTGTATAATGATCAGCTGCTTCATAATTATCATCAGCCCATGGCCCTGGCATGCCTAGAATCACTGCTTCACCCATCTAGTAAATTCACCAAAATATAAATTATATGAGCAATTGAGCACTCAACATGTACTTAAAATACTGCACAATTCTAAAATACCCAAATGAATAAAAGGCTATAAATGTTACTGTTTATTTATTAAAATCATGGCAGTGTGACACAAGCTCGAATTAAAAAACATACCAATATATATAATCTTTAATTTAATTAAGCAAGCATGAATTATACAGCTGCAGAGGTGGCGGCCTGTCACAAAACCTTCTTCAGTGTTCTTTCCGGTTGAGACTGAGTTACATAAATGCACCCTTAAACTATTGTACATATTACATATATGGTCCCTCTTCTATTAATCATTTACCAAGTTTGAAACTCTGAGTTGGCTTAAAAAATGGAGTTCGAAACTTAACTTGAGCTGAATCTCAAGCTTGTAAAGTAATTGACATTCTCAAGCTTGGCTCAATTTGACTCGGTATTTCGCACTCGACTTCATTTGTAGAAGTGGAAATGAGCCAAGCCCGAGTCTGGAAGCTTGAGCTCAGCTCATTTAATTAATTTTATGGCTCAAGCTTGTATTGAGTCTTGTGCTTTTAGCTCGAGTTTAGCTCATGACATATCTTACAAGCTCAAGCTCGACTCGTTTTTATGATAGGCCAAAAGAATATAAGTTTTGATTTGAGCTTGGCTTGATGAGTACACTAGAATCGAACACGTATTTTAAAGTTGTTATATACAAACTTACATAAGTATGCTTAAAATTATGTGTATGAAGTCTATCTAGAATAATAATTATATGTGTACGAAACATATAAATGTATATATTTTGAATTCTTGTTTAAAAGCACACGGTATGCACAAGTTATAGGCTTATAACTTAATCCTATGGCTTGAAAGTTGAACCCCTGCCCTCTCATCCCATCTGCTAAAATCACCAACCGAGTTATAGGGCATTTTTTGTCCTTTCTTTTTTAAATTTTATTTTATCAGGTTAAAGTGATGATCATGTGGTATATTATAAGTTGAGTGATGGAGAAAGGGCAGTGACGAAACTAAAATTTTAGTTAAAGGTGGGCCAAAAAGCAATTTACTCTTTTGCCTACAAATTAATCTTGCTAACACGATAGCTTATTCTTAATGACATAGCCATTTTTAAAACGAATAAAAAAGAAATATTAAATTATTACTCAAGATTAAAAAAAAAATAATAAAAAAAAAGCTAGTTTTAATGGGTGAACGCCACGTAATGCAACATATTTTAAGATACAAAGCCTTATAGCAAAGATAGATGAATTGTAATTTCACTAAACTAATTGGAAAATGCATGAAACCTTAATGCTAAGGATGAGCCAAATGAACGCTAAATGAACTTAGAGAGAGACCATTGTAGTACAAATCTAATGAATATATGGGCTTGTATTCAAAATTTTGGAGTTGTTCATGGCCTACTCAACTCATAATGTAGCTCCGTCACTGAAGAAGGGTGTTTTAGGTTAATTTATAGATTTTAAATTATAGAGATGACAATATTTTTTGCTATAAAATGAGTCATATGGCTTATGAGTACACAATGCTCTAAGCTCGCGAGCTAGCATAATAGAGCGATTTCCGAGCAGCTTGGCTTTTAAAAAAGAAAGACTACCCGAACAACTACAGTAGTATACATGCCATAAAACAAACTCTTAAGCTAGAGTCAAATTTTGTTTTAAAACCTGGTTTGACCGGGCCGGTTGAACCGTGAACCGACCGGGTGACCGGAAGGCGGTTTTGAGCAAAAAACTTGATTGAGCCGTCGGTTGAACCGTGACCCGGTGGCTCAGCTGGGTCAATTAAAAAACCCGTTTTAAAACATTGTTTCTTATTTTCTCTTCCCTCAACCTACACAACCAATACATACAACTAATTCATATTTTTTTACCATTTATCAACAACCCAACCTAAAATAATACAAGTATTAAAAAGAAAAAAGAAAAAGTAAAGAAAAAAACAAGTAGCCATTGAAATATTAACATGTGGAAGATTGGAGTTTTGATCTTGGGTTGCTATGTGATTTAGGTTAGAAGGAAAGATTGGATGTGAGGATTAAAAAATTATTAATTTGTATGAATGTTGTACTAGTTTGTTGGCAACCTAATTGATAAACATAGTCTTAAGCATTCAGTCAATCTCAAATAACTTACACCCGTGTGACCCTACCCAAAGTAAATCCCCAACCCGAATACAGGAAATTACCCGACCCGGAAGAAACATTTTGGAGGGGGTTTAACTTGATCTTCCTTTTAACATAAACCCTAATGTAATAATAATGGCATCAATCAGGCGTATAATATCAAATCATTACACAAATCAACTAGTATTTAACAGATCAATTTCAACAACCATTTATCTGAACCAATCATGGATGAACAAGATCAAAGGGGCATTCACTGGTAAAAAAACTGATGATTCAACTACTAAAGATGGCGTCACTTCCCAATCCTTCACTCTCTTTAGTAAGTCAAATATCACCAAATCATTATTTTTTTTATACATATGTGAACTGCTGTTTCGATACGATAACGGCTTTTTAGTCCTTAGATAAAAAAACAATTTGTTTAGGTGGTGTTTGGCTAAGCTTATTAGCTATACGAAGAGCAATAAAGTGCTTTTTATGAAACAGCTGTAAAAACAGTTTAGGTGTTTCCTTTATAAGTGCTTAGTTGCTTATTACCTTTCTATTAAAACGAATAAGCAGTTTTGAGTGTTAAATGTACCTGCTTAGTTGCGTATTCTATAGAAATTAAGAAATTTAGTCTAAGCAGAAATGTTCTGAATAAGCAAAATCCCGAACACCTACCTTCCCTTATCTTAAAACAAGAGAGTTGCTAAATGTGTATATGATTAACGTCTTTCGTTGTAGCAGAAGAAATCCACTTACTATTTCATGCATTATGTTCTGTTTTAGCTCATTATCTGCTTCCTCTTGTTTCTAGAAAGCAATCTCACACCCCCACTAAAAAGTTCAATGTGGGACTTTAGTCGTTCTATTTCGGGTGTTGCTAAATGTATACTTAAAAGATTAATAGATGTATTTGACGCTATGCAGAGTTTGCGGATGAGTTGAAGAATGCACGGAAGTTAGGTACCTTTAAACAATACATGGTTGGGCGAAGCAGTGAAGCCACGTTCGCTGATGCATTTGAGAAACAAGAGGCTATAATTCGGTTTCTTGGGGGTTATGATCCCAGTGGAGATGTATTTTTCGAGACTTTATATTAATTATTCTATGATTTTTGTTTGTTTGTCTTCACTGATTTGAATTTTATATGTACATTAAAATGTAGAATATCCAACCTAGCCAAAAGCAAGAAGCAGCAAAAAAATTGAATTGCACAATAGCTGAGGTTGAAAATACTTTGGCAAAATTCACATGGGCTAAAGAAGCTCAGAGGAAAATTGAGAAGTTAAAGGAAGAAGGAAAGCCGATGCCAAAGAGCTTAGCTGAGGTATTGTGTAACTGTTTCAAGTATTCTAGTTTATCTTGCGTTTTATGTATGTGAAATTGGATATTATTGCTATCTATTCTTGATAGTAGCATAACTATGAGCTTCAAAATCTTCAACAGAAGGTTATTGTGATACACTGATACTGTTTTCTGGCTAACTAGTTGATACATGTGTCATGTATTGTGTGCATTTCTATTTGAGTATTAAAGGCTGCGAGACAAAACCCTATATCATCTGTGTACGTTAGAATGGAAGATTAATGGCTAGAGTCATAAGTTAGAGCTTGATTTTAGTTGCATATGAGAAATGGTCGATCGATACTCTATACTGTATAATTTTTTTTGGGGTACTGAAAACTTGCAGCTCTTTTTTCTAATGATTCTCTCACAATATCTTTTATTCTAATTGTTTATAAACCAAAATATGATGTTTTACTGCAGCATACTGCTAATTGATAAGTATATAGTTTACTGTTTATGTGAAAGAATTGATCAACTGGATGTGTGTCAACAAATTGACGAACTTGTTGTCTGATATCTAAGATGACAGATAAATCAAAGATGATTATTATGATCCACTCGCTAAGTAAGTTTGTATGTTATGCACCTTGCTTGAAGGTGTTTTCTGCACATAATGCCTACGACCCAAAAAATTTACGCAATAAACAATGCCTGCATTGGTTTTTTAAGTATTGTGTTCTAGCACAACTGAGGCATCATGATTCTCGTAGCTTTATTGAACTAGTATACCTTTTTTTGTAGGTACAAAAGCTAATGGGATCAACACCAATGGATGTTGCTCAATCAAACATGGCTAAGAGCGGGCAAATTAGCAGAAATGCACTCTGCCCTTGTGGGTCTAAGAAGAGATACAAACGGTACATTCTCTTTTCATAGGAGTGAATCAATTATTTTCGTCGGCTAAAAGATTTTTAACTTGGTTCTCAACAATCAACCATCTGATCACAGCTAATGTACTTTAATCAGTTGAGATTTGTATTAGGTGTTCGGCTTTACAAGTTCTGTATTGTGAACAGTTTGTGATTATGTCTGATAACAGAACTGAAATGTGTTTATAAATATGTTTGTTTTCATAAAACAAGATGAAAATAGGGGGAAAAAAAAACGTTATTTTTAGTGGGCTTTGGAACCTCAGCCTTATGGTGTGTGTTTAATGTTGGACTGTTTGTATCGGCAAAGGAATTGTGTAATTAAATACAGTTCCCTAACTGGCATGTACAAAATTTAAAAATTGTGATTTTCATAAACGTACAACATAGATTAACTGATTAATGAAATTATATAGGTTATTTTTTCAGTTGTGCATATTTCAACAAAAGGTTTATCCACAAGTGTACAACATACCTCATTTCATTTGACCATATCAGTTACATTAGTGTTGCTAATACTCAGCAAAGTGATGTCGATAGTTTAGTTTACAAACAATGACCTTTCATTTCAGATATGGATTCGTTAAAGCCAATATTTGTTTCTTAATTATAATGACAATTGAATTTACAATCTCATTTTGCACTTGTTCTATTTCTGTTTTGTTGGTTATTAAGGTGTTGTGGAGCTTAAGGGAACACAATCAAGAACATGTGCCTGTGCCCTAGAGAAAAAACCAGATGACATTTTGCATATCCAGTCATTTTTCACATTCAGTAGTTACTGGTATGCTCTAAATCCTTGAAATTCATTGCCTGTCTTGGTTGTAGAAGACAAGTTGAGTAACCATAATGTGGCTATGTAGCTGCTTGTTTGAGGGCGAATGAAGTACATACAAAAATTGTCCACTTATTTTGTAGTGTTTCCCCTTCTGATTTTCAGGAGTATTGTAGGTTCTGAAATAATTTGTGGGCTGATGCCTACCAATGTCAGAGGCTAGCTTGAAACAATTGAGATCATTCATCTTGGCTGAACAACTCAAAGATGATGTCGAAATATAAATTTTGAACATTAAAAATTTCTTTCCAGTTTGCTCTCTCAATCTTTCTGATGAGCTATTAAACATTTTATGCCTACACAAAGTTATGCACCAAGGGACAAAGTTATGCCTACACAATCTTTCTGATGTGCTATTAAACATTGTAGCCACATAACTAAACTATATGCTGCCAAGCAGAGGTGGCAGAATGGGTGGTCGGGGGTGGCTAATGGGTAACAATTAGGATTATCCAACATGTCCACAAATATTAGTTTATTATTTGAAAAAAAAAAAAAAAAAAGATATGTGTAATTGCATAGATGTAAAAAAGTTATATAAACAACTTTATCTGTTTTCTTTTCAACTATTTCTTTGGTTCTGCTCGTTTGACCTGCTAAATATGAAACATAACCCGAATCAACCCATTTGTAAGTAAATGGTTAAAAATTGCTACCTCTAATGTAGAGTTACCTCTTGACTATTTGGGAAGGGTTCAGACGTTTATGAATTGCAGTGAGCTGTAGCTAGATGTGGCCCAAAGGACCCCAGCCTGATATTTAGTTCAGACCGGTTGATGATTGTGTGCGTCTATGATTCACCTGATTATTTTTGCCTCTAAACTCTATTAAATGGATTCTTTTGAATTTGATAAAAGACGGCTGGATAGGTCATTGTAGGATCGACTATGTGGTCATGATGGATCAATAACACCTGATGTTTATTTCCTCACTATTCCAATCTTGTATTCAGGTCCGCTGTAACGACTATGCAACTATTTTTATTGGAATCACATACGAACACTAAACTTCATCGATTATCAATGGTTAATGGGTGCTTGATATGATGATACATTGTGGTGAGAACTTTTGGGCACTTGATTTTTTATTAAATTTTGTTTGAATTTATCTTTATACGCGGGTACCACAGCCTAAATAACATTAGAACAAAACTAAGGTAAAAATAGTTTGCAATTTTGCATGTTGGAAATAAAGTTTACATTTGGAAGTAATTTTGTAAGTGTGTGTAGCTGAACCAGCTTTAACCATTTACGATTGCCGCAACATCACGTCTCACAGCTTTAACCAGCGGTGTTTAAATGATCAAATACATGACATTACTTTGGGTCTTTTATTCGGGTATGTCCACAACAACCCAAAAAAGTTACTCAAAAAAGTAAACATACAAATTGAACATAACCGAAAGAATGAATAAAAATCTTCGTACGTAACATTTCATTTTCGAAATTCAAGGTATGTCCACAACAAACCAAAGACCAGTTAACCTACCACTTGTCAACATCATGTTAAAAAGTTACTCAAATGTTGATCATGCAACCCTTTGCCATACAATTTTAACCCTATTTTTATTTACCCATCAATCCTTTTTATATAAACAAACACATCGTGCAAAACTTTTTGGAACCTAGATATTAAATCACATATCCTTGGCTTATAGATTAGGCAAAACACAAACAAGATGCAAGAACAAGCTATGAAACCTCAATTTGAGGAAGAAGCTCAAGCATCCGTTAATAATGTCACAGCCTCGGCTCAAGAACATAAAAATCTCAAAGAAATCGACGAAGTGAAGGTGAGTCAAGTTGATGGATAACAATTCACAACATGGTCGTGAAGCGTTTAATTGGAGGCCATCGATACAATTTCCTTTTCATTAAGAAAATCTTGCATGCCATTACACAGAATTGGCCATATATGCTTGGATATTCACCCATTTTACAATTTACATAGTCAGAAGCCTTTGTGCCGCTAGGCCAATTCTTTCATTTTACCACCCAAATTATACTAAACTTTAACACACGTATACGCACTCCACATTATCTAAATGATTGTTTTATGGATGAATATGTGAAGGTTGGCAGGAAAAACAGTCAGCAAGCATCAATACCGTCACCGTCCCCATCACCAGTTGCAACAGAACAAATATTTGAACGAGGAAACATTACGATTGGAGAAGCACTAGAAGCCACAGCTCTAACAGCAGGCAGCAGACCTGTGGATTATAGTGATGCTGCTGCTATACAAGCGGCTGAAGTCCGGGCCACTGGTCGTACCAACATTGTGCCAGGTGGGGTTGCTGCTGCAGCTCAATCAGCTGCCACTCGAAATGCTCGGATTACACGAGAAGATGACAAAACCAAGTTGAGCGAGATTCTAGCGGTAAGCATATGGCATTTTTTTTCATTTATATAGAAATTGGTCAATTCTGGTTATACTTTTTGCATAAAATACAAACATTTTTTTTTATCTGTCACGTTTTAGTCGTTGAACTTCTTTTTATATATTAGAGTCATTAAAAGATGGTTTTGGTTCCCATTTGGATAATTTAGTATCATGTAATGACCCAGAAGGGACACAATGCCATCTTTTAACGACTCACATGGGTGGGGCATCTTTGCACTTAACGAGCACAAGGTCAAAGGTTTCAATATTTGGCACCCCATAGCTACAACCGCTGAGTGAGTCATGTNCACATTATGGAAAGGCAGTCGATTGTAGGCTGGTTCGGGTTACCGGTTATTAACCTTTTGCACCTAACAATGACTAAAACGGCCAAATGAAAAGGTAGACACTGTAACTGTAAGAAATCAAAAAAAGAAATTACTTTTTATTGCTAATTCAAACTAATGGTACAAATGTAAAATCATAGAATTTCATCAGACATAAATTAGTCATATGTCAACCTATAAACTGAGTACAAAATATGTTACAAATTCTTGATAACGTTACAAGTTGATGCAGGAAAACTAAAAAATTGCAAACTGCTTAGTTTCAAACTGTTGGGATTGCTAATCTCAACTTACTTAAGCTATTTGAGAAAAACAATTTCTAAACCATTAATTCTAAGCTGCTTATTATCAAGTAATTAAAAATCAATTTGGTAAAGTAATACCAAAACATGCGGAAAACTGCTTATGTGCAATATATAGTAAACAAGAATCTCAGACGATTTGTCGTGAAACAGGAAGCAACTTCAAAGCTACCGGCTGACAAGCCAGTGACACGTAGAGACGCAGAGGGAGTCATAGGAGCTGAGTTAAGAAATGATCCAAACCTGACCACCCGTCCTGGTGGCGTTGCAGCATCACTAGCTGCGGCTGCAAGGATTAACCAAATTAACCATGCTAGCCAAAGCAACCAAAATTCTCCAACCAAAGATTGAATTTCAACCACATTACAATAAATGTTGGTCACTTTTTTTTTTCTTGCTTAATAACGAGTAAAGTATTTTGATATTTGTGTATTAAATTACTATGTATATACTTCATACTAAGACACACAGTTTGTTGGTTTGAACAGCTGTTAGAACAGGCTAGAGTTAGGGATGGCAAAAGCACCCGAAACCGACGGGGAGAACCGAAACCCGAACCGGTTGGGTCGGGTTTGGGGGCGGGTTGGCGGGTTTGGATGCGGGTTTGGGTATTAATATAATTTTTTAGCCGGGTACGGGTTCGGGTATGGGTTCTGGTAATACCCGTCCAATTACCCGTACCCGTACCCGTATCCGTTTACCCGAATCTATACACGCTTTATTGATATTATAATTAACTGTAATATATATACACTAGCTTCATAACCCGCCCGTCGGGCGGGTTAGCTTCATATTATTGTTTGACAATATTTAACTGGACGTAAGTAAATAACGAATAACGGCAAATATGTTAAACAAAAATAATGATAATAATGAATAATGCAAACACTTATAAAGAATATCTATATTTGATAACTTATTTTAAAAAATTCAAATATGAATCTAAAATTAAAGTTTGTAGAACAACTTTGATGCACCAAAATTTGCCTTCCTAGACTTTTTATTTTAAGAGACTTTTTATTATAACCCTACCCTATATATATATATATATATATATATATATATATATATATATATATATATATATATATATATATATATATATATATATATATATATATATATATATATATATATATACTAGCTTCATAACCCGCCCGTCGGGCGGGTTAGCTTCATATTATTGTTTGACAATATTTAACTGGACGTAAGTAAATAACGAATAACGGCAAATATGTTAAACAAAAATAATGATAATAATGAATAATGCAAACACTTATAAAGAATATCTACATTTGATAACTTATTTTAAAAAATTCAAATATGAATCTAAAATTAAAGTTTGTAGAACAACATCTTAAAGTAGTTTGTGTAGTGTCCGTTTTTATCGCAGCTTAAAACCATCAATTTTGCTTTAACATTTTCATTAATAAAGCCGCTTTTTTCCCAGTTTTGATTCGGAATGAAACAGGCATTATGTGATTTGATGATGATATTGTTATTTAAATTTGAATCTGAATATATGTTGATTGGGTTTAAGGTTTGAAATTTTGAATTTATTATGTTATGTTTAGCAATTATACTTCTTTTTTGGTATTTACAAAATGAGATAATTAAGGAGGTAATTGGAATAAGATCATTATGGAAAGTATTTTGGTTACAAAACAGTTGTATAATTAGTATCCAAATAATGATAAAATACATTGTACTGCAAATAATATATACAAAAAGTATAAGACCAATTTCACTATAGAACATGTTATTTGATTAATTTACGATATGTTGTTTTGTTACTTTGTGAAATTAGTTTGTGTTTCATCTGTGAATTTATATTCGATTTTTGGATACAGTTTGAACTTTGATGGCATTATTAACTTTAATTTTATTAACATATTTAGTCAATGCAAATTCTTATAATAAGGCATTAAGTGAATAGTTTTATAGTTAACAACATAAAAATGAAATTAAAATCTGCATAAAATTAAACCATGTCCAACGGGCATAAAAAGAAACACATCAAAACAAACAAATAAAAATTAAAAAACAGTTTAACAATTAAACTTGGGAGACTTTGGTGGCTCAAATGCAAGATGAAGATTATCATAATCTAAATCATCCAGATAATCTTCATCGCTAAACTCTTCTTCTTGGTCAGCCTCCAAAGCTCTCTGCCTTCTCTTGATTAAAGCTTTGAGCTTGTTTGGTTTTTTCTTTGGAATTGGTTTCTGTTGGCTCTTTATCCATTGCTGCAACTTTTTCTCTCTACATTGTGCTTGGAAACGTGCATATATCTCAGCAGGATGCATGTCCAAGCTGGTTGCATCATCTTTAGAGTCGACGTTGACAGAATCTAAAAAACATAAACATATGTTTAATACAATATCATACAAATTATGTTAAAAATATTGACAAAATTATTCATTGTATATAAATAAACCGATTACTATATACCTGATGAGCCAACAGACTCTTTGTGAGCAGATTCACTAATGAAGGACTGAATTCGTTGCTTCCTATTACATGAAATGAGTATTTTTAGTCTAAAAATGATACATGTCACTGAAAAAAAAAAAAAAAAAAAAAAAGAAAAAGAGAAAGAAAACAATGCATCAAGAAACTGTGATACTTACTTGGTTGATGTTGCATGGTCATTCTCATCTGCAACGGGACGTTTTGAATTCATCATTAGAGGGAACATGATTAAAAAACTGTTAATTATACTTTGTTTGTGGATTGTGAATGTAAAATAATGAAAATGAGTTAATTTTATAAAGTCAAAAGATAAATGAATCGACTTGTTTATTAAATAAGTTAATTAAGGAAGTTATTAATTAAGGAAGTTATCTGACGGAGGTGGCTAGTATTTTGGTGAATGTCATGAAAAAACAGACTCGAGCATCCGAGCTTTTGGGAGTCATTGAAAACTTAAAGAAGCTGCCATACTAAGGTTTTCTGTGTTAGGATTTCTGAAAAGTTTCTTTTTTTTTTGTGACCATGTGATATTATGGAAATGGTCAGGTATGTGGGCAGTCTGTGTTGAAAATTTATCAGTATCTAAGTTATCTACTGGTTATTATGTAAGAAAAAGAAGTTTAATTTTATGGTTATTTGGTAATTTTATTTTAATAGTGTTGATATTTTACTGTATATATGTATCAAATTAGTAAAGTAATTTTTGCATCTAGAGGTTAGAAAAGATGCACAAAAGATGAGGTAACTTACTCGATTGAGTTTGGATAAGGTGTTTCGTGCATTTTCAAACATATTTCTTCCAGTTTTGTCATCCTCGATGTCCAATAAACTTTAAACAGTATGCCAAAGTCAGCAAGTATCCGCCTTTTCTTCTTGGTTGCAGCCTCTGCAGAAACCTATGGAAAGTGCAAAAAAGGAATCCATCATCACACAAACGATTCATATTGTAACTGTGATTACTTTTTAAGTAAAATCTTATAGTGAAAACTAAAGATTGCAAAAGGTTAGATCAGTACTAAATGCAGGTAATATTTTTAAAAAGACCTCTAATCCTTCAAATACTAAAACTTGAATGCAACCAACTACATCTTTACAGAAATTTCTAAAAAATAATGTTGAACTCGCACCTACTGTTGTGGTTCCTATGTTGAATAGAAAGCTGGCATTTCAGTTAATGGATCCGTATAAAAATCATAAGGCTAAGAAAGCGTGACAACAAATAGCGTCAATGTGTAAACGTCAATATTGCATACATATTGGTATATGGTAAACATGTTTGGCATAAAGCTCATCACCCCGTCGCACAACAAACTGAATAAAGTTAATAAAGAGTGGGATAAAATTTCAACAGACAGACCTTTGTGTTGCGACCAGTTGTATCCCACAGATGAACAGACCCGTCATCACCAGCAGTCACTAATAGGTGTCTGCTAGTCCGTGAATAATCAAGCACCCTCAAGACCTGAGCTCGAACCATCAGACAAACATCTACCAGCAAACAAAAGTATATAAATTAGAAAATAAGTAACCTCCAATGATAATTAATGTGCCTAAGTAGTGGATATACCGGAAGTCTGGGCTAAGTAGTGGATAACATACGTATTAATGCATTAATGTGATGATTACCTACATTCCATACTGACCATTGGCCTAAATGCATGAGTTAAATGGACTGATGAGTTCTCAAAATCCAGCATAACGATCATCACGAAAATTTCTAGATTCCATAAGAACATTTGGCAAACCCTGTTTAGTAAACGCCAAATGGGCCGCTGAGTTCTCAAAATCTAGTATAACCTCTTTTCCGAATAAGCAGTAAAAAAAAATAAAAAATAAAAAAAAAGTTTTGATTTGGAAGTAAGAAGATAGTTACCATTTCCCTAGTTCCAAATGTCACCAACAATAAGCAGTAAATTATCGGATAAAGGTGCTGCCAAAAAAGGGAGAAAAAATGCGAGTTAGTGCAACAAAACACCATAAAATGCGACTTCATGTAATTAGCCTAAAGTATACTAACTTCGTTTTGTATTCTCATGTCTCTGCATACGGCTGCTACATGTATCATTTAAATGCTATATCTGTAATTAGCTTAATATGTTGTATGACCCATGCTATATCTGTCATTTTAAATTTTGGAAGATACTGAACTCACATCGGTAAAAAAACTATTAGATCTTAAATTACGGGAAACACGAAAAGAATAAAAAGAAATATACCCTTTGTACTTTTTCTTCCAAGGTCTGTGACAGTGACATCATTCCTATCTCCATCTACTAAGAAAATGGATTTGGCCAGCATACTTACTCTTCCCAGCACCTTACATTGCGCCATAACCACCCGTATATGTTAATCCTGTAAATGAAGCATAAAAAAATCGTACGGTGACATGACAGGTAATAATAAACTCATATTTCACATTTGAATCATGCAATAGTATTGATAACACAATATCTACCACTCATTTACAACTGGAACTCACTTTCGCAGGACATCGTAGCTTTGTAAAAGGTCTATCATCCAATCGTGCCCATGAACAATCTACAACCGCCAAAAAAGGGTGCATATCCTGTTCCAGATTAACCTTAAAATTATCATGTCGTGTAAACTTAATATGAGTATTATTTCAAAATCAGTAAACAAACATACCCACATGGCTAGCTGAATTTTCGACACCACTGGTCCTTCTTCTTCTGATCTATGCAACAACCTTAAAACATAAAGAGAAGAAAATAAATTCCAAATAATCAAAACATAAAACCTAAGACCCCTGGTTTTTCTTATATAATTAGATATTTAATTTCATACCTGGGTTGCAAAATCCAACCGGAACNAGTGACATCATTCCTATCTCCATCTACTAAGAAAATGGATTTGGCCAGCATACTTACTCTTCCCAGCACCTTACATTGCGCCATAACCACCCGTATATGTTAATCCTGTAAATGAAGCATAAAAAAATCGTACGGTGACATGACAGGTAATAATAAACTCATATTTCACATTTGAATCATGCAATAGTATTGATAACACAATATCTACCACTCATTTACAACTGGAACTCACTTTCGCAGGACATCGTAGCTTTGTAAAAGGTCTATCATCCAATCGTGCCCATGAACAATCTACAACCGCCAAAAAAGGGTGCATATCCTGTTCCAGATTAACCTTAAAATTATCATGTCGTGTAAACTTAATATGAGTATTATTTCAAAATCAGTAAACAAACATACCCACATGGCTAGCTGAATTTTCGACACCACTGGTCCTTCTTCTTCTGATCTATGCAACAACCTTAAAACATAAAGAGAAGAAAATAAATTCCAAATAATCAAAACATAAAACCTAAGACCCCTGGTTTTTCTTATATAATTAGATATTTAATTTCATACCTGGGTTGCAAAATCCAACCGGAACCAAAGGGCTTCTTTTCCTCATCGATTCGCCATTCAACTTTTTATGACAATCACGTAATACCAAATCAAAACCCTAATCACACAAATCATAAAAATTGTGCATAATATATCAGTGAAATCCGATGGACAAAGATTTAATTAAATTAAATATACCAACAGTCAAGAGTCAATCTTTTTGCACCAATTATCAAAGACCCAAAAATCATATCAATAATCAAAGAGTTAAAGAAAAAAAAACCACGTATCTGATGTCGCTCCATCATAGCCTATGCTATTCTTTGATTTTCTGGATTTCATTTAATTTGTGATGAAACCATACAATATGGAGAATACGAATGTGCATTGAGATGCATCTGAACAAAATTTTGAGTTTCAATTCATCCGTATTTTTGTGATATGATATGCAATTGGATCATAATCATATTGAGAATACGAATGTGCATTGAGAATACGAATTAGGGTTTAGGAATTTGAATTGATTTGAATGATAAAATTGGAATCAATTCAAAAGAAGCGAGTGAAATCAGGAAACCGTGATTCATGTGAAATGATTTCAAATGTATAACTGATTCATGTGAGAGTTGCAAAGGAAACCGTATATCTATAAATGAGGATGCAGATAAATTAGGGGGAGAATATTGACTGTGTTGAAAATGATGTGAAATAGAGATATATCTAACGCCTAAATTCAATGGCTTATTGATTTTGTTTTTCAAGATGTTACACAAAAACCACTTTGGCATAGTGGTTTGAGTGTTGGTTGTTTACATTGGACACCGGGGTTCGATTCTCACTTGTGCCAAAATTTTTAACAAAATTCCGGAAATTTGATAGATTTGTGAGTGCTGACTGGACATATCATTGTGATGAGTAGGCATTAAAATTGTGGTGACTGGACATAGGACATAATGAGTCAGCATTATCTGCTTCATGTACAATCTTCAAAGCATCAAGTGCAACTCATACGTAGCCTCTTATATATATAAAGATATATATATATATATAGAGGTTGGTTATTGTAGAATGTAAACTAAGGTAGGAAGGATAGGAAGGATTTCTAGTCCTTGGATCAAGCTAGCCAAAGTTGATCAATGGATGAGATTTATAATTGTGTGTTAATGAAAATTTTAAAGTAATATAATTACTCTTCATTAATAAGGGGCAAACGTGGAAGATTAAATATCAACTACTATTTGACTAATTTCAAAAAACNCATGTGAAATGATTTCAAATGTATAACTGATTCATGTGAGAGTTGCAAAGGAAACCGTATATCTATAAATGAGGATGCAGATAAATTAGGGGGAGAATATTGACTGTGTTGAAAATGAGGTGAAATAGATATATATCTAACGCCTAAATTCAATGGCTTATTGATTTTGTTTTTCAAGATGTTACACAAAAACCACTTTGGCATAGTGGTTTGAGTGTTGGTTGTTTACATTGGACACCGGGGTTCGATTCTCACTTGTGCCAAAATTTTTAACAAAATTCCGGAAATTTGATAGATTTGTGAGTGCTGACTGGACATATCATTGTGATGAGTAGGCATTAAAATTGTGATGACTGGACATAGGACATGATGAGTCAGCATTATCTGCTTCATGTACAATCTTCAAAGCATCAAGTGCAACTCATACGTAGCCTCTTATATATATAAAGATTATATATAATTTCTTCCATTATATTTTTTATATACATATCTCTATTACATAACATATTTTATTATGTACATGAATTATTTAAAAGCGTTAAATCGTTTGATACGATATTCATTTTCTTTAAGTTTAAAAAAAATGAATATTTTAGGATGTTTTCCTTTATTTTTTCGGTGGATTTTAGTGTGATTTAATATTATACCGCCATTTTATCCATATAATATTCAAATGGAGATAACCGAAACCCGCGGGGAAACCCGAAAAACCGATGGATAATATTAATCGGGTACCCGGCGGGTAATGGGACGGATACGGGTTTGAGTATTATAAACGGGTCCGGGTATGGGTACACTAAAACCCGCCCCGAACCCCGACCCGTTGCCATCCCTATCTAGAGTCGATAATGATTTCATCACTTTACAAACCATGACACGTTGAAAAGAACATCGGCGTATATACGAGATACGTTCGTTTATCACTTTATCTGTGAACTTATTTTTGCTGAAAAGTATATGACGCCTAGAACATAACTTGTTTCTGAAAGCATGAGAAGGATAACTGATGAACAAAATTATGAACATTGTGGTATAACTGATGAACAAAATTAATGAACAAATTATACGATGACAATATCTTTTATTGATAAACATTGTGACGTAACTGATTAACAAAATTAAAGAGAATTGATGAACAACTCTTTTTATTGATGAACAATATTTTTTTCTGATGAACAAATGAACTTCTGTTTTAATTGATGAACGATACTTTTTATTGATGAACGATACTTTTTTGTTAGAAAACTGATGAACAACATGACTGACTGATAAACATTGTTATGTAATTGATAAAATGAAAGAAAACTGATGAACAGTTTTTGAATGAAAAATAGTTATACGTGTCTTTATTTGGTCAAATCAAACCAAAATAATTTAGCTAGTAACTACTATAAAAGATTAAAAGCAGTGTAGACATTCCAAAATAATTTGTACGTAACTAGAAAAGATTAAAAGCAATTAGACATTCCAAAAATTTTAAGCATAAACAAAAACGTGTAAATTAGAAAATATATTAAAAAAAAAAAAAAAAAAAAAAAAAATAGTTAACCGCTGCCAGGACTTGAACCTGGGACTCCCGGTTAGGGAGCCGAATCATCATTCTTTTGATTGAGAGTCATGCTACAGCGGTATTTGTTGATATCCTTTACTTTTAATTCTATTTATATAAAAACTAAAAAAGGTCACCGATAGACACGGTCTACAAAACGTCACTTTTCTAAAATATTCAAGGAGTTGCAGTTTTGTATACTAGTGCAGTAGTGCTTGAACAGGTTTTCATTTGTTCATGTTGTGTAATATTTCAACTTAAATGTTATTCTAAAAATCATCTTGATAGGTGCTGTACAGGGAGTTTGTTTAAGTACGATTAAAATACAAAAATATTATTTTCTTTCATAGATACAACCAAATCTTTAGGGAGTATTAAATAACACATTAGTTTAAGTGTAATAAACAAGGAATCAACATCATTATTCGATTACCAAAATGGTTTATTTTATATCATCCCCATGATGAGCCCTCACTAATCATAATTTATTCCCATTTGGGTCATTATCATTCCAACTTAGCATCTTATCTGTTACTTTTGTCCTAATCGACAATACAAAGTTACAACCATTTAATTAGTTTTATAATATCCCATGCATCTCATATGCTTTTTAATAATTAAGTAATCATAAAACCTTTTTGAAAAAGATCTAACTTGTAATGACAGTATTTTAAAAGAATAATTATATTGATAACTCGTATGTAAAAAATGTACCAAACTTTATGTTGTAAACATTGATGATTTACAATACATGCAAGTCAAAGTGACATGCATAAATAATGATCAAAACTAAGTACAAAACTGCCCTACAGGAAAAAAAAAATAAAATAAACAACACTGCACAAAGAATATAACAATAAACTCAATACGAAAACATTTCACCGTTCGGTTTGGTTCATTTCTATATCTGAACTTCTTGACTCCAAAAGATGGCCATATTTCTCGGCCTCCCCCGCTATTTGAATGTCACTTGGCCTAAAATGTTGCACTAGTGTTTTTATAACAAAACGCGGGAGCAAGGATGCTACAATGATTCCTATCAAGCAAAACCAGAACCGGCTGTCGCTTGCAAGATTAAATATTGCCCTGCAAACACACAATAACACGGGTCAAATGGGTAAAATAAAAAAACTAACTTATGTTAAACCATAAAGTAAGAGATTGTGCATACCAGTATCCAGGCAAGATGGGGATAGCATCAATGATGATGACACAAATAATGGTTGCAACAATTGAACCCCATATCGATGCATGAATGATCCAGTTCCATGTGACGACATCCATAGCTAAGTGTAGGTTAACAAGAAACACGACAGCTAGTGTCCATAGATCACCTATACTAGAACCATCAACATCAGTTTTCCAGTATGCTATTAAGGGAACAAAGAAAGCCACCATGCTTTGCCACAATGTGTCAGCTACTGTGAGCCAAAACAGTAACCCGTTATAGCTTTCTTGCTTTTGTCCAGGCGCATAAAGCTGAGGGTATCTCATTAGAGATGTTCTATCAAGATCCTTATCGAGTATTCCAACGACAATTGTGGGTACAGATGTATAGATTACAGAATATAACACGCTGCTCCATTCATTAATGGCTGTTGATAGAGTGAAGGCCGTAAACAGCGCATACCTGGATAGAAACATTTTAAAAGATTAGGAAAGAAATGACGTTGTGGCAGTTTTTACCCTGTTCAGTTATGAATGGTTCGATTTGGGCTATGTTCTATCTTTAATAGGTCAAACGAGTCAAAAAACGAAAGAAACATGTATAGATTAGAAAAAAGATTGAGTTTCTTTAGAGGTGGCAAACTTGACACGTGTACTTATGAACGGGGCGATTTGGGTTATGTTCTATCTTTAACGGGTCAAACATGTAAAAAACTAAAAATCATAAGAAATAGCTTAAACAGAAACATGTCAGATGGTCCAACGGGTCGAAAGTAACCTAAAGTGTATTTTCAGAAAAAAACTAAGCTACTGTCAAAGTAATAGTATTTTGAGTATTTTCTAATGACAAACTGATTGTTAAAAAAAATATCAAAGGTTTTAGTCGAGACAACCTTTTGACCCGGACTCACTTTGGCCATTACCCTACCTGCCCATTCTTCCATCTTTATTTTGTTATCTCCTATTTTTTCTTAATCATTAAAAAGGGGAAAATGAGAATCGGAAAGGGTAACAAGCAAAATTTCTTACCAGAATAAAACAAGGACGAATATTGCGTTTCTGTAGAAATTGTAAAGCAACATGTATGCCATCCGTTGGTAATTCCAATGTCCGTGAACCAACAAAAGGGGAACTAGAAACCGGAACTGAGCCATAGCAAAATCAGACGCCATGACAGCTTGGCGACCCTCTTGACCGCTGATGCCAACTCCAACATCAGCCTTTTGGATCATTGAAACATCATTGGCACCTGTAAATTCTTGTGATTAATACTGATACTCTGTAGTTTAAATTAAAAAACTCTAATAAACTTAGAAAATAAGCTAATATCAGTAGAAACAGAAATGGTGCTTACCATCACCAATAGCAAGCGTCAAGTCATCTGTTCTTTTCCTAATCAGCATGACGATCCCGGCTTTTTGCAACGGAGCCACTCGACAACATAGAACCACAGCACATCTACTTGATAACTCGAACAGCTGATAAAAACAAAATACTTAGATATACATAATAAAGTCTAGACAAGGCAATTTGGACTCGTTTACTTATAAATGGGTCAGTTTGAGTTATATATGTTCTATCTCTAACGGGTCAAACAGGTACAATTAAAGTAGCTACAAAGAAAACACGTACAATTTGGACTCGTTTACTTGAACCATGCTGGATAAGTTTTATATTCATATTTAACAAACTGTTTAGTACTCCTTCCTTCATAAAACTATTGTCAACAAGCAAAAAAACACGCAATTCAAAATCCGTAAATTTATTACCTTATAGTAATACGAGTAGTAGAATGCCATACTTATCCAGCAATAAATCCGTAAAAATGTGTTCAATTTGCCAGAAGATGTTATTTGACTAAAGAAATTGCCATACTAAGCGACAAGGATAACCAAAGGAAATTACAATATTTTGCGACAAGCTGAAAAAAGATATGCAACAGTTATTTTGACAAAAAGTGTTTCATGTAAAATTTATCCATTTTGACCCATTACCCAACCAGTCTAATTTTTGCTACCTTTAGTACAAACTCAAATGTAAGGAAATTTGAGGGTCTAAGAGTATTCACCTTATCTTCGAGTTTGGAATCAAGGATATGAACCAGGCTTGTTCCATCAATGATCAGGGCAAGTGAGCTTGCATCATCTCCGGAAGTGGCATTAGGAGACAATTTCAATGCCTCTTTCAAGCTCCTTTCACATGATTCCATAGAATTGTTGTTTATTATAATCTGTTTCATATTGCTTGTTAAAAGCTTTGAAGAGTATCCAATCGAAATTGCAGTTTCTTGCTTGTCACCAGTCAAAACCCACACTTTTATATTCGCCATTCTTAATGACTCGATTGCTTCTGGTACACCTTGCTGCAATTTATCTTCAATCCCCGAAGCTCCCAATATACTAAGATCAGTCTCTAAATTAATGGCAACTTTTCTTAGTAAACGAGCCCTACCCATTAAAGCATTGGTTGCTGACTCATAAGACGACCGCCATTCCTCAAATTCTCGAGCACTTAGTCCCCTCATTCCCACAACAAGTGTCCTTAGACCAACAGAAGAATATGCATGTAGATGGGCTTCGGTTGCTTTTACTACTTCTGGGTTCATTGATTCATCTATAACATTAAACATGGTCGTGTCGGCACCTTTGACAAAGACTTTTACTGTGCTGTCAGGACATCCTAATATTACCGACATCCTTTTTCGTTCACTATCAAATTCATGCATTCCAAGAACATTGAACCTGCGCTACCATGTACGAGTTCATCAATTAGAACATAAGTAGTTTAAGTAGAACATCATTATTGCGCTGGCTAATTTAGTAAAAGATATTATCCAAGATTTTATTTTAAGAATATAAGTTTCCAACATACCTTTGTCTGTCTCCATGTATATCAATAACTATATGCCCAGACGTTCGTTCAACAAGCATATAACCATAAGCAGCAGCAGCATAAACGAGTGCCTGTTCATCTGGAGACTCCCCTTGATAATCTATCAACTTCTCAGTAGGAACAGATGTCTCCTCCACAATCGGCACAATCGTGTTGCAAGCAGCCAATGCAAGGAAGAAATCATAAATCTGTTTTCCGGTTTTCGTGTCACTACCTGCTTGTGATAAACGAACAAGCTCCCTGTCAACCCGTACCTTCATTTTCGGCCTCAAAACCCCCCCGTCCACTAAAAAAAAAAAAAAAAAAAAAAAAAAAAAGCAAATAATATGCATAAGGATTTGTCAAATATTACTTAAAACGAGTATTTATTCGATAAAAATAAGAAAAAAAATCTAAGTGTTAATACCTTCAGCATAGTATCCACTTTGTTCTTCATAGTAGTCTGTTTTCTCCCCACCATAATCTACACCTGCAATGCTTGCATACTGAAATTCCATTTTGTTTTCAGTCAATGTACCGGTTTTATCAGAAAACACGTACTTCACTTGGCCCAAATCCTCGTTCATATTCAATGCTCTACATTGGAATCTTGACTCAGTTGGTTCGTGGTACATGTTATCATCTCTAATCATAAAGAAAGCCTGACCAACACGAACAAGCTCCATAGATATATACAAAGCAATTGGTATCATAATTTGATACACAATAACCGCCATAAGAAATGTGAAGAAAATCTCTAAGCCCCACCCGTAATACTTATAATTATCTTCATCACCACCGGAATAATCTTTTCTTCTATAAAATGGCATAATATCAAGCTCGTCTCTGTGACGCCTCAACCAAATAGCAGCACAAATAGAAACAATTGAACACAACCCAACAAGGAAAAACGATAAGAAAATAATTTCCCTATTCATTCGAGCCTCAAGATGACTCCTTTTGGACTGTGCGCCCGAGTTATTAAGCATAACTTTGGTTTCCATACCAGTATACACCACAACTCCAACAGCCCAACTCGTGTTCTTTAGCACACAGCCACGGAGAACAATATTCGAAGGACCTAGTGACACACGCTTCTGATCAATCTCCATAGCAGCCAAGAAACCATATATATTCCTATTAGGCTTTTCACACCTAATCACCCCACTGATAAATCCATCCTCATTGGTTCTTGAAATTGTTTCTTGTTTAGCATACCGTGTCTTTAGATTGGACTCACCATCTAAATTTATGGTTTGAATGTATGCAACACCAGTCGGATCGCTAGTCGAAAGAAGCACAATATCACAAGGAATAGTCTCATTAGCAGAGAACTTTATGACGTCGCCTACTTGTATATCTTTCCATTTTTTCGGCTCATACGTATTATTAACTAAAACAGACGATAACCTATTATTCTCAATCCTATCTGACCTATGCCTCCTCCAATCCTCATAAGCATCTTTAATAGCAGTAACTAACAAAACCATACTCAAAGGCAATATAGAAGCAAATCGACCAAAAACCGCCAGCTGAGGCAGTTGGTTAAGAACAGCAATAATAAGGAAATAAACATATGCAACTCTATGAAACTGCTCAAACAAGTTCCTAGGCAAGAACGTTAAAACAGAATACTTACTAGTTCTAATGGAATTACTAGCAAATTCTAACGATTCGTTTGTTTTAAACGGATCATTTACATAAACCAACCTCGAATCTTGATCGCTAATTTCTCTTTGCGACATAGACATGCTACCTGAACCTTTGCTTTGAGATGATCCATACTTAACACTCACACCCTTTGATCCCAACTCAATAAAACCAACTTCTTTTATCGAGCCTGCACGTAAACTTGACGACATGCCTTTATGAGATGAACCTGACTTATTACTACCATCTGAATTCATTTCAGTAGACATGATTTCTTAACATCACACACACACACACAAAAACTTTTTAGCTAAAACTTTAATCTCTTGTTGACTAACAGAAAAGAAAAAATGTTTAAAACAAATGAAAACTTGTTAAGAATAATTGATGACTATATGAAATAATGTAGGAATTAATAATATTCTAAAGTCAAAGTAAGTTAGCATTCTAGAAAGATGGCTAAGAAATGTATATGTAAGGAAGTTGTAATAATTGTAATGGTGTTCTGGAAGTAAACAAGTCATGTTTTGTCCCATGAGTTTATATGGTATATTAGTTTAATATATAAATATAAAAGGGGTTTTGTTTAATTTAATGATTGGTGGGATCATGAAGACAAAGACACATGATGAACCAATGACAGAGTCACACACAGACAACCAATGTTGACTTGGAAAATGAGGGAAGAAATTGAATCTTCAGTTTGGTTTGAAACTTCTTGTTTTTGAATTAGTCCTTTTTCTTTCCTTTTCAAGACTTTTACGCGAGTATCATTCACGGTTAGGTTATCTAGTTAACGAGGGGCTTTTTTTTTTTTTTTTTTTTTTTTTTTTTTTTTTTTTTTTTTTTTTTTTTTTATGTAACAAAATTTATAAGTTAACATAGATCTAGTTCCTTTATGTAGCAAAATTTATATGCTAACATAACAAGGGGCGGACATATTTGAACCAAAAGGCATACACGTGCATATATTATTAGAAAGTTGTTGAGTGAAACAATGTTTAGTTAAAAAGAAAAATGTTATATTTACAAAAAATTTACAATTCACAAAACTACTTGTCACCAATAACAATGATCCTAATCAATTTTCTCTCATCCTTTTAAATTTATATTTTTCTATCAGTGTATGACACATCACGTGAAAAATTCTTTTGTTTTGCAGCATCCTCATATCAATGAAAGCACAACCCATACTATTTTATTGTTTAAACCATTTAATTTTAGTGGTTCTACAATAAAATTGTAAACGTGATCATTTTACTATAGAGCCATGATTCTAGAAGACGCGTTATGACGGCGCCATGTAGTCGCTAAAGCGTGAGACGTGACCGCCACGTTACGAACTAGACTAAGGCGTCGATTCTAAGCATGAAGTGAGATGAGGCGGGAAAATGCGCGATAAGGCACGCTAACGAGTGAGTGTGGCATTTTTTTTAGTTGATATATTTAAAAACAAAAAAGAAAATGAAGAACACTTTTTATAAACCCGATATATATGAAATATGATAGAAATGTATAAATATTTTCATATTTTGTGCCGCTCTATGTCACGTCTTAAAAAACACAAAAGTTTTGCCTTATCCGTTAAAGAGTGAGACGTGGTCATGATACAGTCACAAAAAAGAAAATATCCACAAGATGAGGTGTTATGTTTTGATTAGTTGCTTTTGCAACATAATATTATTAATCAAAAGTTTATTTCGTAGCTAAAAAAAAATATTTTTACAACCGCCGCAACGCATGGGCAAAAATATCTTGTTTGTCGACAAATAGCTCCTTAGAACTTAAGTAAACAGTCATGTTAAAAGCAAAGTACCAAACCTTTGTATAGAGGAACTTTTCTCTTTCTCACCTTTATAAAAGGAGTTAATGTCATTTTTCGTCCCTGTGGTTTGTCGGGTCAATCACGAATAGTCCCTGCCGTTAAATTTCGTCGGGTTTGGTCCCCATGGTTTACGACCCATACGGGTTTGGTCCCTTGACCAACTTTTCCGTTAGTTGACTGTTAAAATACTTGTTTGATGAAGTAAAATGACAAAAATACCCTTATTATTATTATTATTATTATTATTATTATTATTATTATTATTATTATTATTATTATTATTATTATTATTATTATTATTATTATTAATTTACAATTATATTTAAATATTCATAAATCTACATATACAAATAAAGAAATTCATACTACATATATTCAATTTGCAAATTACCCAAATATTCATTCACCCAAATCTGATTTCAAGAACAAAAAGAGTTACATATATCCTAATTTCCAAATTACAAATACATTAATCAATCAATTAATATAAAACCTTACAAAAAAGTTGTTACACTCATTTGTTTCATTTTCTACTCATTTGTGATGGTGGGGGGCTGGGGGCTGTTGGTGGTCGCCTGAATCTGCTGCTGCTCGCCGGAATTTGCTGATGCTCACCGGAAACTGCTGCTTCTCGACGGAATCAAGAATAAAGATAGGTTAGGACCATGGCATTGTATTCGGCATGAATCAAGAATAAAGATTCTAGCTTTTCAAACACCCACCTTCAACATCAAAACCCACCACCAATCCATCTCACTACTGCTACCACCACGAAACCCTCACCGCCGCCACCAACCCCTCTCCCTACTGCCACCACCACAAAACCATTACTACCACCATGAAACCCTCACCGTACTCTCCTTCTTCCCTACCCACCCTAAAATAACTCCATAACCACAACCCTAAAAAAACCCACGAATTTTGAAACAAAAATCTTTTAGATTCAAACTAAAAAAATCCCGTATCACCCTACCTGCGCCACCATTACAAAAACACATAAAACGCAAACCCACACCCACGTCATCAAACCCACGTCTCAGCCACCACCGTAAACAAATAAAGATACATTATAGTGGTCGGATCTGGATCTGTCAATAGCTAGGGCAGATTTGGCCGCTGGCAGTGGTGGTGGTGGGTGTTGGCTTGGCCGGATTTGTTGTAGAAAGAGAGAGAGGGTTTGTGAGATGAAAAAGATAAGAAAAATGTGGGGTGGGGGTAAGGTTGGTGTGAGATATTTTAATTATATACTAAAAATGAGAAAAAAAGATGAAATGAAATAATAAATGGGTCTCATTTGGGTGTATTGTGGTATGTGGATCAAATGACAAAAGTACCCTTCATCATAACAGTCAAACTGGTCAAGGGACCAAACCCGTATGGGTCGTAAACCATGGGGACCAAACCCGACGAAATTTAACGGCAGGGACTATTCGTGATTGACCCGACAAACCACAGGGACGAAAAATGACATTAACTCTTATAAAAGAGAAATATGGTGAATCTCACATTTTATAAAGATTACAGTCATGCCACTCACACCATTCCATGGTCGTTTGAAGAAAAGTGATGTCTTGTGTTAACCTTACTCAAAATAGAAACATTCCCCAGATATACTATCTTATCTTAAGTTATAGTTTAATGGTTACTACAAAATATATTTCTTCATAAGTTAATGTTTTCCAATCCATATAAAATGATCTATATGGATATGACTTCAAGCTGCATTCTATTTCTTATTGTTTATTTAAACATTTGGTTGAAAACTATGTTTATACATGACTTTGGGGAATACTACTAGAAAGTTAAATTACTAGCATGCCTTAATGATCTAATTTTGTATTAAGGTAGAGTGCATTTACCATTATACCTCTATCATTTGTTATAAAATACAATTATTTCAATCCGGAAATTTCCCAAGGACGCAACAAGTACGAGTACCATATAAAACTAGAAATAATACTTGGCATACATCATACATGACCTAGAAAGAAACATGAACACAGGGACGGAGCCAAGGGGTGCCCGCGGGTGCACGTGCACCCTATGGATTTTTTCGATATAGTATTAATTTTTGAAAAAAATAACAATTTTTCCTAAATGTATCTTAAATGCACCCAGTGCATCAAATTGTGTCTCTAGTATTATTTAGTTGGTATACTTGCAAATAAAAAATCTTCGTTTTAATCCACTTTTTAACTCTATTATATTACGGTTCAAAAAAATTTGTGCACCCGATCATATTTATTTCTGCCTCCGTCCCTGCATGAACAGGAGGAGCCTCGTCGGTTTACCCGTTTTATACATAATAGTTTGCTTTCTTACATATGCGAATTGATTGATTTGTGAATTTCATGCAAGGTGTAACACCACTTACATAATAACAAATTCTTTTACTTCAATGCTTAGGAGTATTTTGGCATAAAATAATAGAGATTTGGCACCAAAATATATGAAAACAATGTGTCATAGTAACATTTTGTAATAGCTAAGAGCAATAGCCAATAGGATTAAGTTGAATATAATAACATTCAAGAATATCTTGAAACTGTTGTAGATGAATACAATTTAAAAAAAAAAAAAAAAAAAAAAAAAAAAAAAAAAAAGTAAATTAAATTAATAAGATAAGAACAGTGATTCAATAAAATATGGGTAGTTGAAGTTCCCTATAAGCAAATCCAGGAGTAATCTTTTAAATTCACAGATGATATTAATGGCGTTAATTTAAAAGAACTGGTCAGTCGAACAATTTTTAAATGAGTACATTCTATTAACATCAATACTTTATACTAGTTATAATACCCGTGCACGCACGGGGTTGAAACATGAATTAGATTTAATTTAGATATTACACGTGAAATTTTAATGTTGTATATTTTAATTCAAAACAATTATATATATTTATTCTTTTTTTTAGTATAAATATCTATACTTATGAACATATAAATACTTATTATGAGTCGTTGCATTGTAATCACAGTTTAAATAGTGAAATATTAAATAACAACAACAATAATAATAAGCATATGTTTCTATTCGTATATTTATAACGCCGTACATGTACAGAATTTTTGGTATTATGAATAATTTAATTAAAAAATAAAAGTAATAATAATAATGACAACAACAACAACAACAACAGCGACAATAATTAACTAACAAAAAAAGGTTCTTTGTAAATATAAACTGTACATTACATTTGTTAAATTTATAGAGTTATTTATAAAAATAGAGTGAATCTAATATTATTTTATAAAGTTTAGAACCTCTTTTATTTTTATTTTTTTTATTATTTTGTATTATTATTATTTTTTTTAACAATAAAGTTTAGAACTTGGTGATAAATTATATTCATTATTTTTGGAGTAAAATTTACATAAATGGTCTTTGTGTTTTAACGAATGTAACTTTAAACTATAAGGGATGATAGATGCAACTTTTGCCAAACCACAAAGACTATTTATGTAATTTTTTTTATTCATTATATGTTTACATTTATATGATGTAACCAAATAGCTAGCATAACTTGGAGATACACGAAGCTTCATATATTTTGAAAGAGTTGCGAACAAAAGGTCTTTTGCATAGTAACACGAAACTTTTAGGGTGTGTTTTATAGAGAGAAAAGAAATAGGAGAAATGGAATTGGATTAAATTCTACTTTGGTAGAGAGAAATTAAAATAAGTGGAGAATTGAAGAGGGAAATTGATGGAGAATTGGAGAGACATGGTAGTGTAATTTGTTTAACCTCCATTTCCATCATCTTGGTTTGGTGGAGAATTTAGAGAAAAGCTTTTTTATTTTATTTTTTATTTATTTTTATTTTTTTATTTTTTTTTTTGTAATTTCTTATATTTTTTTCTTCAATTTATAATTTCATTTAAAGAATGTACTTTGTTAATAAAATTTTATGTAAACAAAAGTAAGCGTGCAATATCATGTGTTCAAAACATTTTGGAAAAAAAAAACTCAAAATATGTTTTCCAAAGGAAAAAAAAAATGTTTCGTAGTTATAAATTATTTTAATTCTCAGGCACTACCAAACCGTATAAGTTAATTAATTTCTCATTCAATTTCATTTCTCTCGATTTATTCTCCACTTCATTTCTAATCTCTTGAATTCTCTCTACTACGGATGTTTTTTTTCTAAAACTCTTCCATGGAAATTTTATGAGTAGCAAAATCAAAGCACCATAGTGTGCGCAGTAACATTAATATTCGATGCACATATTGACATATGGTTACTTCTTCTATGTTGTACTCATGATACCGTAAAGAGGAACCGTAGTCCAACTTTGATTACTCTTTTACATCCATTCACATAACAATTTATGTGTAATCACGCGCATCACTATATTTTTTGTGACCATCAAATGCATCAACATGTGGTATGATTTAAAATTTAAGAAGCCAAAGGTTGAAGTCTCGTTCGAGTTTACAGTTATCTTCCTTCTCTTTTTGCGTTAAATCGTCATAAACTCCACACTACTTGTAACAACATGGTGTCCTACAAATTTCAAAGCGTAAAAATCCTTCTATCAAAGGGCATATTAAAGGGACAACATTTGAACCTTGACTAAATCTGTAATTAAAAAGGCATCATGCAATTCATTATTTTCAGGTGCAACTAATCAAGTAACTATGATAGCATCACTAATACACAAAACCAAGGTTTAATGGTAGTTTAATACTCACTAACAACATGAGTGGCACCAAAAGTGTTATCAAGTTGTTTATATGGTCCATATAGTTTTTAACGTCTTAGTTATTTCTTAGTTCTCATGCTCTTATCAACGATGTTAACATTAATATCGCATTACAGGTGCGAAATGGACAGTTCAGACGGGTTAGATAACTTATCAATATGGAGTCATGTCAAAATGGGTCATTTTTGTGCGGGTTCATGCGGTCAGATCAATCTGGCTGAAAAATTATGGATCTTTTCTGAACTTCCTGAATATCACTAACTAATGCTATCACAATAATAATCCAAGTTGTTCAAATAGAACCATTTATGAAGTTGTAACCATTAGGAATAAATGGTTTTGACCCGTATAATCCATGTGACCAATTCCAATTTTAGCTAAAAATAGTTATTTGACCCAACTCCATGAACTTACTATTTACAGTATATATAGGTAGGACTCAATGCAGCTTCTGCACCGACATTACCAAACTGTGACTGGATTTTCCTCTTGTAAAGTAACCGTAAATCAAAGAATGTAGCATTAATGTGTTCGTTACTGCAATGTATAATTTTATCAAACTACAACCACATAAATCCTCTTATATACCTAAAAAATCAATTAAGATCAGTTATAAGACTTTAATCCACACTACATGCAGACATATTAAAAAATAGTTAAAGTCAAAATAATGGGGTAAAGATTATTTTTTTAAAACGGAAAATTTTTACAACCTACACCAGCCTATCTCACAGATTCTATCTCACGTCTCTAATGAGACTTGATCCCACAACCTTTAAGTTGTTGGGCCACTCACATATTATTAGCGAAGGGGCCTTTATTAACAATGGGGTAAACATACATCACACTTTGACATCCGACATCCTTAAAAACCACAATTTAGTCACAAGACTATGCTCCCCATTTCAAGGATACGCTTAAAGATTTCCCCATTCAATATCATGACCAATAACATATACAAAGGAAATTTCATGAGATTGCCAATTTAATTGAGTAGCAATTCATATCTAGTCATATTCTAGGACACAATCACATATACGTCAATCTTGATAAAATAAAACATCAAGGAAATCTTACTTTAGTACCGATCCTTTGAAGTGGTCAAGAGAATGTGGTTATCTTTCCACCAAGCTCATAGATGACATGGTTGACAACCTTGGCACTATTATACACAATAGTCGTACTAACTGCCACTATATCCCTACTTTCTTGCACAATATGGATCAAAAAAATTAATTTTACTTGCATATGTAATAAGTTATATTGGATATATCAAAAATTACATAAGAAACTGTTACCTTTTAATAGAACATGATGGTGCAATCAAATGGGTTGAATGAAACATGGTTATTTACTTAGATTTCAAAAGAAAAAGAAACAGTGACATGCCTTTCAAGAGATGAATGATCACCTCTTATGTTCTTAGACAGATAACACGACACTTGTTACTTATTCAAGTGTTACTTGTACTTTTTATGGCAAGTCTTACCAAAAGCCAGGCAAGAGAACCCTCAAAAGTGTTTAATCAACTTGATTGTTGTTATGGTGTGATAAGTATTTTTATTTTTATTTTTGACGTGCTGCTGTTTTCGCACTTTCTATATGCTATTTGGATGGCACAAACCATGGCTGTTTGGACAGATTTTAAATGTTGTCTTTTACAACTTTGATATGCTGTTTAGACAACAGAAAATGGCTTTTTGGACACTATAAACTGTTTTTTTTTGGTCATCCAGATTCTCAAGCAAATAGGACTTTAAGGTTTTTTTTGGCCTTAAACCTGGTCAATCAAAAACCCATTTTTCAAAATATTGGTTGTACCTGAAAGGACGGAAATGATGTTGTCCAGATTCTCTGAAGCGAATGGGACCTTCTGGAGAAGTATCCAGTAGTATTTGCAACAAAGATTAACCAAAAATGAATGAATAGCCATTAGCGGATGTAAGTTTTTATTTACCCATAATAAAATGCACTTAGTCTATTGTTCATTGTATGTTTCGAAAGTTAAGTACATGAGCAACTTTAATATTAATAAGAGGTTCATAACCTTTCGATCCCAAATAATGCTTCAACATTACCTTCAAGTTGCAATGACGAATGCTTTTGACAAACATGACTGCTTATAAGTTATAACTACATTATCTAAAGAGCATACTTCTTGGCAACTATGGCAGCGCGCTTCCAACTTCCCATTTCCAGCTTGACCAAGCATACCATATCCTTCTCCTAGTCCATTCCCTATAATCAAGAATATAATACTATTATTAGAGCTAAGGATGCAGATGTACATCTAATCATACACTGATATCAAAAACGCTAATGTGAATATTAAAAGTCAAAACTTGGATCGATAATTTTGAAGTAAAAGTGAAGAGTGTTTACATCCAAACTAAACACAATAACATAAACCCATAACTCAATTGGGTCAAAAAAGCTAAAACCCCAAATCTATTAATTAAAACCCAAAAGCATACCTTTGATTAATTAAAACAAAATCACTGTGATAAACATTTAATATCTTTAAATTAACAACTAAAGCCGGATCTCTTTTATCGTGGAAGGTGGATCAATCGTGGTGGCTGGGTGGTGGTGCCAGGGGAGATATTAAGGGGTTTTTTTATTTTTTATTTTTATTTATTTATTTTTTTTTTCGATTGGGTAACTTGTATGTATAGGAAGTTACATCGTATGTCACTTTTGGTCCTTGAAGTTTTTAAAATTCGGTCCGCTTTATAGATGTTTTTTCTATCACATTTGTACCACATATATTTTTTTGTAGGATTAATCGCTGTTAGACGAATTTTGTTAATTTTGACCGAATTAAATTCAATTTTGACTTTTTAATAACCAATCAAATCGCACGATTTTGAACGCGTGTCAGTTTCAAGCATCCTGATTGGTCCAATTTTTTTTCTCATAAGATTGTTCTGCCAAAAAAACTCTGAAATGATGTAATTCTTTTATTATATAAAAGATTTTGATTGATTTGCTTTTGTGAAAATTAAGGTTTAATCTGTTGAAAAAAAAAAGGATAAGAACTGATTTTTTTTTTTCAATATCTCGAGTTAATTTCCTATCTTACCAAACACGAGAATGAATTCAAATTTCTCGACCAATTCCATTTCTCTAAATTCTATTCTCTACCTCATTTCTATTCTCTGAAATTCTCTCTACCAAACGCACCCTTAAAGTATGTTTGATTCGGTTCTTTGCCTATTTATTTTTTTTTTATTTTTTTTTTGAAGGCAAGTAAATTTATTGAACAACAAAGATACAAAGACAAAGTTCACACAGGTTCATGAGACTACCTTAAACTTTATCTTGTTCAAACTCTCCCAACAAGATGACACGAAGAATAAGATCAAGAAAAGAAAAAGTCCCAAGCAGTCACATGAAACACTCTAGCAACCTTACGATACAAAATGACACAATACCACACATTAATAATGATATATCCACGCAAAATGCTATACCTATACAATTTTCGCAAAAGTTTCACACACACACCGACAAAATGTAATAGACAAGTAATACAATATTGTATTAGGGTAAGGATCCAGTGAGAAAAAAACTTAAAATGACAAAAATGAGAAATAATTGTAATTACATATTTGAGATTCATCGACTTGAATTAGATGCATCTCTATTTATTTAGATGCATCATAATTAGTTTCGAAATTGATTTTGAAGTAAAAACAATGCAAAGTAGTACTAGCAACAAATTTGACCCAATGAAGACGAATAATACATAGGATTCGTCTAACTTGATGAAATGCATATAATATATGTAAGTGCATCTAATTTTGGCTATAAAATATATTATGATGTATCTAATATTAATGATGCATCTAATTCAAATTGATGGATCTCTAATATGTAGCTATAGTTATTTCTCATCTTTCTTATTTTAATGATTCTTCTCATTTGATCATTTGTCTATTATATTATGCTTTTTTCTGCTTTCTTACCATTTATATTTGATTGTCATCTATACGTGTGATAATCATTTTGTAAAAGTTTTGTAAATGTAACATTTATCATCGTTAATATACAGTCATTGAACTTTTCAAAAAAATGCGTTAAGATAATAAACTTTAATTTTGTTCATTTGGATTATTGAACTTACATGAATTGACATGCTATTATATAATTCTAGTGTTAATATGAGTGATTTGAAGGCATATTCTTGAATAGGTTAAGTAACATACATGACGTATTTTACAAGTTCAGTGATGTGTGCGAGTATTTTTATAAGTTCAATAATTCATATGTCATGTTTCAAAAATTCATTAACCCAAATAAATAAAATAAAAATTCTTTATTTATAGTAAATCTTTAAAAAAAATTATTAACATATTAACGACATACCTTAACTAGTCTTGAACTCCGTATAGACATGTGGGTTTCTGAGTTTTAAGAATAATACTTTTTGAGATTAAATAAACTTATTAGAGAAAAAAAAAGAAAAAAAAAAGGAAAAAAAAAAAAGAAAGAAAAAAAAAAAGCACGATGTTGAATACATGACTTGTCGAATACTCTCTCCATCTTAAAATAATGTTCACCTTTAAATTACACAAAATTTAAAAAATCTCATTAACTACATTATCTACCAATCAAATAACATCATTACCCACTAAAATATATTTTGCTTTGTCAAACAAAAAACCATAAATTTAATACAAAACAAAAAGATGAACATTTATTTTGAGAAAAAAAAAATTAATACTTTGTAACGGAAGATGTAAGTATGCAATTGTAGATGAAGATGAAATCGAAGATAAAAAATCGTGAATATTTTTATAACCTACATGAAATAACATTCGATTTTAAAATATTATTTTTCTAGAATCTCTGATAAGTTATATCTGGTAAACAAAACTAATATTTTAAATAGCTAATTTTTTTCAAAAAATAAGTTTAATTTTCTCATAACCTTGTGTAGGGCTGAGCACGATCCGAAAACCGGACCAGACCGATCAAAACTGGACGGATCAAAAACCCGTTATGCACAAAACACTTAACCGAGAACTGGATGGAAATACATTCGTCCGGTCTGGTCGGTTCAACTTGATCCGATTTCTCGGTTTGGTTCAGTCTCTGGTCTATTATGCTCGGCCCTAAACTTGTGCGTCTTTGTTTGCTTACATGACAAGTCCAATAAAATTACGGGTATACCCATGCCACGTGGAATCATCGTCATTCACCGCCTCTCACACAACATTGACCAACAAATAAAATAATAACAATCGATCACATATCCAAATCCTAGAATAAATAATAAAATAAAAAGTCAAAATTAAGAATCAAAATTTATCCGGCAAATGGAGACGGATACTACGGGGGCGGTGGTGGTAGGGTTAATAGAGAAAGCAACGAATTCAACTAGACCCGACTTGGATCCGAGACTCCTCAAATCTATCAAATCCGTTGTCCGTAACTCTGATTCGGAGCTCCGGGTTGCTGTTGAGAATCTAATGAGTCTTATGAAACGTGATCACTCTCAGGTTCATTTCATACTACTGTTAACGTTACTAATTTCAAATGATTATTAGTTGCATATGTTGGTTTTATTTGTTTTCGTATGTATACAAATACAACTGGGAACCCGGTGAATGTTTGCCGCTTAGTGTAAATTTTCGATTTTTTCGAAATGAACCTGGTTCTGAAATTTTGTGTCACACAAACATGTTTTGTTTAGTTAGGAGTTAGGATAGTAATATGTCAAAAGAAATGCCTGTTTTCTTAGTTTGTTTACTAGTTTTAATGAAATCGTACATTTTAGTTCATTTTTATTTTCCTAAATGCTCGTAAAAAAATTTGGGCACCTGATGAATTAAAGTGCTGGGTCCGCCCCTGGTTATGATCGATATAAAGGCTATGTTTGGCGCAAAGCTTTTTGGAGCTTTTTGGGGCAATGAGCGGTGAGCAATGAGCTTTTTGAATTTTAGTGTTCGTTTGGCATGAGAGCTGTGAGCTTTGCTATATTTTAGGAAAGCTCATTTTTCCAATGCTTCTTCATGAAGCTGCTCACAGCTACTGCTTCTCACTGCTACTTTTGCCAAACATAAGGTAAGAGATCATAGAGTTATGAAGAACTAGTAGTAGTTGTAAAACTTGTAATAGATAAGTGATGTATACAGATAATGAAACTAAAATGAATGTGACTAGTCAGTTATAAATGTAATATGTAAAATTCAGCTATTCGAGGATGCGTTGTTGAATCACGTGTGATAGATGTTCAGAATATACTGAACTAGAGGTCGCTTTTTTTTTTTTTTTTTTTTTTTTTTTTTTTTTTTTTTTTTTTTTTTTTTTTTTTTTATGACAGTTTCAACGTTTGCAAGTGCGAGTATGGTCTGTAGAGTTGTGTAAGGGACAACGAAGAATGAAAGTGAGACACCGTGCCTTGTAAAAATGTAAATAAGTATGTTTGAAAGAGTTGGAGTTGCGCCCTTACCCTCTATCTATGACAAACCATGAATTTACATAGATAGATTGGGTGTTGTATTCAGGGGGTTTTGTTAGTTACTAACTGCTGATAATGAATTGACTTGCATAAAAATAAAATTAGAGGTGAAACTGGAGTATCTAGGTTCAGTGTCATGCATATTACATAGATGATTAACGTGTTGTTATGGTTGCTGGTGTCTGAGGTGTAACACATGTTCCTGATCCTATTCCGTAGTCTGCATGTAAGGATATTTTTATGAATAATGTAAATTTAATAAGGAGTTCTTGCATAGTCGAGTTGTAAGTGTAAGTATATGAAGCTAGAATGCTTGGTTAACGTATGTAGATGGAAGCTTATGCTTAAAGATTCAAGAATGCTTGATTAACGTATGTTGTAGTATAAGTCTAGAAATCTTTTATCTCCCAAATAAGGTTTGCTGTCAAGATAAGACTCTGATGTGAAGTTATATTGCAGATACGGTACCTCACACTAAATATAATTCATGAACTGTTCATGCGGTCAAAGCTTTTTAGAACCCTCATTGTCGAGAATTTGGACCAGTTATTGACTTTGAGTGTTGGGTTCAGAAGAAACCAACCACTCCCAGCTCCTCCAGCAATTGCAACCAAATTACGTTTAAAAGCAATAGAATTCTTAGAACGGTGGAACACTTCATTCGGAATCCATTACAGGCAGCTTAGATTAGGTTACGATTACCTTAAAAATACCCTTAGATACCAGTTTCCTAATCTTCAAGCAAACGCAGCGAGACTTCAGCAGGAGAGAAGAGAAAGAGAGTTGCGGACTAAAGAGATATTAGTAAAGAAGTATGAATTGTTAAAGTCCAATTTTCCTTCTATTAAGGAAGAGGTAAATTCAATAGTTGACGAAGTTACTGAATGTTTGGATATTCTGGAAAGTTCTAAAGAAAAGAACATACCACTGGATCCTATTGATGAAGAAGATTTCGAGGAATTTCGTAGCATTGAATTGCGTCAGATTCGTGACAACTCATTGAAAGAAGCAGATAAGGTTCAAGAAAATAGTGAAAATAAAGTGGTTTTTGACGCGTTAAGAGAACTTTACAAGCTTTTGGTGACTAAACATTTAGTTGCAGTGCAAGAATCGATATCTGTTCTCATAAGGGTCGAATTGTCAGATAACAGGCTTAGAGATTCCATGTTAAAGGAATTCATTGATATTCGAAATCATCTCAAATCAATTAAAAAGAAATGTGAAGAGGCAGGCTGTGTTCTTTCAAGCACTGTAGATGAAGGAGAGGAAGAAGATTTTTGGGAAGAGGGTCCAAGTGAATCATTTGATATTTCAAAATCTGTTGCACCCGTTAAGCATACCGAAGATCATAAAAATAAGGGAATTGAAACAAATGTTAAAGTGAAGGTGGATACGGGTTTGGACCCGTTAAAAACTAAGCTTCTGGTTGAAGCTCCGGTAATGAAATGGGGTTCTTTCTTGGATAATTGGGGCACGAATCGTGAGTTTATGGCTAATCAGAGAGGGTTGGAGCTTGAAAGTCACTGGGGTAGGGTGGACCATGATGCAGTAATTCCAGCTAATAAAATTGCCGAACTAAACGTACAAGCATCTGTATATGAAGAAGAGCATAAAGAAATTCCACAATGTCGTGCGCCTTTAAAAAAGGGTGGGCTTTGTCAGAGACAGGATTTAAAAGTCTGCCCTTTTCACGGGCCAATTATTGCTCGTGATGATGAAGGGACACCCTTAAATGATGTTAAGTCGTCGTCTATGGATGATGAAGAACCCGATGTGAAGAATATTACAAAAGAGGAATTACTAAAACAGGCAGTCAACAATGTTCGTGAGAGAGATAAAGAGGCGATGAAGAAAAGAGAATATGATAAAAAGGAATTAAAACGAGCTAAACTTGCTAAAGTTCGTCAGCATAATGACGCTATGTTACGAGATGCAGCAATTGCTTCAACTTCAGCATCTTCTGCCATTGGAGGATCAGAGACAAGTTTAAGTAGAGAAAAAGATAGTCTTGCTAAGATGCTGAAAAAGAAAGCAACTGCTAAAGACAGATTAGCGCGAAGGCTACTCAGTCGGAAAGCTATGGCAAGACAGGTGAATCTTGGAGATGATCATTCAAAATACAGGGAAGCTTTCCCTAATCAATGGTAGAGTTTTGAAATTGTCACATACTTTGTAAATCATTTAGGTGAGTACTTTTCTTTTATACGAGCTTCAAATTTCTGCTGTTCATCTTTTAAGGTCGTTGTATCTGGTGATATATTTAGAGATTTGTTCTTCCTAAATAGATGTACAGAATAGAACATTTAATTTGTGTATTTTTCTGTCATAACTCTACATATTTCTATGGTTGGCCAGAATAGAACTCGTTACCTGTTCATTTTCCTACCACTACAATCTGTTATAGTGTGTTTTTACAAAGCATATATGGCAGCTAGGGACGAAGCCAGGATTTTGTTCCGGGCTGTGTTTATAGTATAATCTGTATATAAATCAACAAGTAAAAAAAATTTACTGCTAAAACTACACTATTTCAGACGCTTCGTTGACAGTAATAATTTGGCTTTTGGGCTTAAAGAAAAGAGGGCAAACATTTTAGATCTCTCTAACAATCATAAAGTCAACTCTAGTTCAGACGCTTCTATCTCTGACAATGAAATTCTTGCTGATTTCTTAGCAAAACAAAAGGGGAAATTAGCTTCTCACAGACGAAGAACTAACTTCACTCGCCCATTCAGATCCATCAAACTAAAAGATGTTGTCCATTCAAAAGGTAAATTTCACAAAAAGAAAGATCACAATAGAGTCAAAGGGGGTTGTTTTAGAAGAGGTTCAGATATCACAAGATCACAACTTGGCGTCTCAGAATCCGAATCCAAATTGAAGAAGTGTGGTTCCCAAATGGCGGCTCCAATGGACTCTGACAATATTTCAGCAGAAGTCGAAGAAACATTAAAAGTGGGCAACACAATTGGTTTTGACATGGAAGATGCTAGTAACCATGTTAGAAACATTGTAGAAGACTTGGTGACACCTTCATTTTCCCAATGAAAGTTATTTCTCTTAATATTTGCGGTATGGGGCGAAGCTGTAAAAGATCATGGTTAAGGGAGTTGACTGGAAAGCTCAAACCAACTTTCGTAGGCATCCAAGAAACAAAAAAACAGGTAATTGATTCACTTTCAGTAAGTTCATTTTGGGAAACCGATGATTTTGATTTTGCTTTCAACCCTTCGAATGGAAAGTCAGGGGGAATACTTAACGTGTGGGATCGAAATTCGTTTTTTAAAAAGGAAGTTGTCTTAGGAGATGGTTTCACAGCTGCTATTGGTAATTGGAGGGATATCACGGGTGATTTTATCATGGTTAACGTCTATGCGCCTCAAAATGGTCATAAGAAGTCTAAATTGTGGTCGGATCTTCTTCATTTAAAAAATACCAAATTGGGTTTCTGGATTTGTTTCGGCGATTTTAACGTTGTTAGGGAGGAATCTGAAAGGAAAGGCACCGAGTTCGATCCCAACACAACCTATTCTTTTAATAAATTCATACTTGATGCTGAGTTACAAGAAGTTGTTATGGGCGCCAGAAATTTTACAAGAATTAACAAGAAAGGGACAAAACTAAGCAAACTTGATAGGTTTTTAATCTCCTCTGAGGTTCTCCATACCTGGCCATCTCTTCATTGTACCGCGCTTCCTCGTAAATTTTCGGATCATTGTCCGATCCTTATGGAGTCGAATTCTGTGGATTTCGGACCTATCCCTTTCAAGTTTTTCAATTCTTGGTTAAATGAGGATTCAATGAACCTGTTAGTTCAATCTTCTTGGGGATGTGAACAAGGCTGTAATCGCCCTGATGTTAATCTGTGTAGAAAGTTGAAAGCTTTAAAGGCAAATTTAAAACCGTGGAGTAAAAACCTTAGGCAAAAAACAGTTCACGACAGTGCACTTTTAACAAAGCATCTTGAAGAACTTGATTTAAAGGCCGAAATTGGTGTCTTGTCTGAGTCGGATTGCAATTTAAGGTGTGATCTTTCCAAACGTTTGCTCGAGTTAGAAACAAAAAATATACAAGACTTGCAACAAAAATCTCGATGTCGGTGGGCTCTAGATGGGGACGAGAACACCGCTTTTTTTCACTCAATTATCAAGGGCAAAAATCGGCGTCAGTTGGTTCATGGCATTACGATTAATGGAGTATGGGAGACAGATCCATGTAACATCAAAGAGCATTTTCTTCAAGTGTATTCTGATAGATTCATGGAGAATATCCCTCGTAGACCTCGTTTTCACAGTAACAAGTTCAAGACGATCTCGGAGCTTCAAAAATGTTTTCTTGAAAGACCTTTTGAAAATGATGAAATCAAGAATGCTGTCTGGAGTTGTGGAGGGGATAAGGCGCCTGGGCCTGACGGATTCACTTTCAAGTTCATCAAACACTTCTGGAATCTAATCGGTGACGATTTTATAAAAGCAGTCAAGTTTTTTGAGATCAATAAATCAATTGCAAGGGGATGCAATTCATCTTTCATATCCTTAATTCCTAAAGTCTCTAATCCACTTCTTCCACAAGATTTCCGTCCCATCAGTCTGGTGGGTTGCTATTATAAAGTTCTTTCAAAGTTGCTTGCTAACAGATTGGAATCTGTCATGAGTTCTATAATCAGCAATGTCCAAACTGCATTTTTAAAAGACCGACAAATCACAGATGGGCCTTTAATCATAAATGAAGTGATTTCTTGGACTAAGAAAGTGAACGGAAAACTCATGATTTTCAAAGTGGATTTCGAAAAAGCTTTCGACTCAATAAACTGGAATTTTATCGATGACATTATGGGTCAAATGGGTTTTGGTATTAAATGGAGAGATTGGATTCATGGTTGCCTTCAGTCGGGCTTTTCTTCGATCCTCATAAATGGCAGTCCCTCCAAGGAATTTAAGTTCAGCAAAGGTTTGAGACAAGGAGATCCGTTGTCACCTTTTTTGTTTATCATTGCAATGGAAGCTTTGCACATTGCTATGATGGAAGCAAGAGAAAAAGGAGTTTTTAAAGGCGTTAAAGTTGGAAAGAACAATGTAGAGCTCTCTCATCTACAATATGCAGATGACGCACTTCTTGTAGGTGAATGGTCCGAGTTAAACATATCTAATCTGATCAGAATTTTACGATGCTTTCAAGTGTCCTCGGGTCTTAAAGTTAATTTTTATAAAAGTCGTCTTTTGGGTGTGGGGGTGAAAAATGATGAGGTTAAAAGAGTAGCGAGGATTATCAACTGTAAAAATGCAAGTCTTCCTTTTATATATTTAGGATTACCTGTCGGTGCAAGTATGAGAAAAACATTTAGTTGGGATCCTGTTATTAGTAAATTCCAACTAAAATTGGCGAAATGGAAGGCAAAATCTCTTTCTTTCGGTGGGCGTCTGACTCTCATCAAAGCTGTCATGACTAACCTACCGACATATTATTTCTCTCTTTTCAAGGCTCCAATTTCTATTATTAAACTGCTAGAGCAGATCCGAAGCAAGTTTTTTTGGCAGGGCGGGGTTGAAGAAAAGAAAGTTTCATGGGTCGCGTGGAGTAAAGTTGTTGCACCTGTGAAATCGGGTGGTCTCGGGATAGGATCTCTTAAAGCTCTTAACTTTAGTCTTCTTTCTAAATGGCTATGGAGGTGGCACACAGAGAAGGATGCTCTATGGAACCAAATTGTTCACTCGATTCATGGTTCAAAGGGAGGTGATTTTCTAAACTACGCTTCTATTGACATAAAGAGTACCTGGTATGATATTTTAAAGGCGTGTCATGATGTGAATAGTCTCAATATTCCCCTTTCTTCTTTCTTTACCCGGTCTGTTGGTGAAGGGGTCTCAATTAAATTTTGGGATGAAGAGTGGCTCGGTACTTTTAAACTAGCTGAAGTATATCCTAGATTATATGCTTTAGAGTCCTTGAAAGATTGCAACATATCTGATCGCCTGTTTAAATTGAATGATCATCTCTCGTTTGCTTGGAATTAGCGTCGATCCATTCGTGGGGGTAGAGAAAAAGAGGAAATGGAAAGCTTGACTTGTTTAATTCAGGGAGTAGAGTTAAAGTCAGGACCAGATGGTTGGAGTTGGGCTCTTGAGAGCTCTCGGAAATTCACTGTTAAATCTCTTCGGGTCAAATTAGATGAGAAAATTCTCAGTTTATCTCATGAGAAAACAAGGTGGAATCCTTTAGTTCCGAAGAAGGTGAACATCTTAGTATGGCGAGCCGACAAAGATAGTCTTGCAACAAGATGTAATCTAGACAAGAGGTATATTGACTTGCATTCGATTCTCTGCCCGATGTGTGAAGAAGATGTTGAATCTTTAAACCACTTGATGGGTCGCTGCTCATGGTCTCGTATCATCTGGAACCTCGTTTTTAATTGGTGGGGTTTCTCTCTTTCTGGGGATCTCGATTACAAATGTGTTTGCAATTTTGTTAATCGTTTGAGCACTGAGAAAAAAAGGATGTTCTCGCCATTTCATCTCCAATGCTTTGAAGCAGTTATTTTCACCTCTGTATGGCATATTTGGAGAAGCAGAAATGCTAAGGTTTTCCGCTTAAAAGAGTCCAACAGTTGTGATATCTTCAAGGATGTTCAAAGCTTATCATTTTGTTGGGTGAGTAATAGGTGTAAGAAATTCAGATTAGATTGGGATCTTTGGGTGAATAACCCGGTTTTAGCTATAACTCCAATCGTGTAATGTTATTTTGTAGCTTTCTAGCATCTTGCTAGATTTTTGTGTTCTAATAAAAAAGCCGCCGTTCAAAAAAAAA